>JNVV01000063.1:219979-233613 GCA_000733355.1 Falciphora oryzae
GCGACTGGCTCGAGATGGACGGCCGCGACACGCTCCACTACAATATGTGACTACATGCCCGCCAACCGGATCCACTACGAGTTTGGCTTCACGGGCCCCAGCGTCACGATCCGCACGGCCTGCTCGCCCAGCCTGACGGGGCTGTACGACGCGTGCCACGCCATCACGGCGGGCGAGTGCGAGTCGGCCGTCGTCGCCTGCGCAAACGTCATTTACTCACCCCGTACCACCATCACCATGCAGGAGCAGGGCGTCATGTCGCCCAGCGGCATGTGCAAGACGTTTGATGCGCACGCCGACGGCTACGCGCGGGGCGAGGCCGTTTCCGCCGTGTACGTCAAGCGGCTTAGTGATGCGATCCGGGACGGGGATCCGGTTCGCTCGGTTGTTCGGTCCACGTGCGTCAACGCGGGCGGGAGGTCCACCACCCTCACAGCACCTAATACCGCAGCGCATGAGACACTTATTCGAAGGGGACACTACCTGGCTGGTATCGAGGACTTTTCCAAAACGGCCATGATTGAGTGTCACGGAACGGGGACGGCGGTCAGTTGTTACAGCACTTTGGTTCAGGGGAAATTCAAGGGCTAGCTGACATACCCGCCACCCAGGTCGGAGACCCCATCGAGGCAAACGCCGTAGCAAACGTTTTTGGCAAGCACGGTATCTACATCGGATCGGTAAGCGGTCTTCTGGTGTTCTCATTTTTCTTTTGCGGCCCAGATAAAACCGTGTGTGCCAAAAACTCTGACATATCTTTACTAGGTCAAAACAAATCTGGGACACAGCGAGGGCGCCTCAGGGTTGTCGAGTCTCATCAAGATGACGCTGGCCCTAGAGAACGAGACAATCCCGCCCAACCTCAATTTCACGACGCCCAACCCCAAGAGTAAGTGGCCATTTCGATTGTCTTCGCAGATACCTCTGCTCACACATCTGCTGTAGTCCCTTGGGAGGAGTGCAAACTCGTCGTCCCAACCGAGCCCCAGCCGTGGCCCAAGGATAGGGACCACCTGGTCGGCGTCAACAGCCTCGGCGTTGGTGGCTCAAATGCACACGCCCTCCTCTCATCCGCCTCCTCCTACGGCCTCAGCAGCAAACCCTCTGTGTCCGAACTGTCCTTGACCCAAGACGGCCTCGTCCTCCCCCGACTCCTTGTCTTCTCGGCCAAGCACCCCAAGGCCCTCCGTAAGATGGTCGAGAACCACCAGGCCTCTCACCTCGCAAACCCTGCGAAGCTCGGCGACCTGGCCTACTCGATGGCCGCGCGCCGAGAGCCCCTCGTCCATCGAGCCTTTGTCGTCACCGACGGCATCGATGATTGGGCACCTGCTTTTGCCGCCCGGCCCGCGCCCCAAATGCCGAGCAAGCTGGCGTTTGTCTTTAGTGGGCAGGGCGCGCAGTGGGCGCAGATGGGGTGGACGCTGGTGCGCAACGTGCCAGAGTTCAGGGAGAGTCTGGAGGCAATGGACTCAGTGCTGCACGCGCTACCCGACGGGCCCGAGTGGAAGTTGATAAGTAAGTTGACTATTCGAGAACCTACCCCTTTTTCTGGTTTTTTTTTCTCATACCCCATATGCTAATATCGGGACCGTAAACGTCCTTCTTCAGATGAGATGCTCTCCCCGCCCAAGAGCAGCCGCGTCAACAAAGCAAAGCTCTCGCAGCCCTGCAGCACGGCCATCCAGCCGGCGCTTGTCGATCTGTTGGCAAACTACGGCGTGCGGCCGGCCTTCGTGGTCGGCCGCTCCTCTGGAGAAATCGCAGCTGCGTACGCGAGCGGTGCTCTGTCTCGCCGCGAGGCCATAATGGTGGCCTACTACCGCGGCAAAGTCATGCTCGGGATGGAGCAGCCCGAAGGTGACTCTGTCGGTCTGGTGGGTGGCATGGCAGCCGTCGGTCTGGGGCTAGACGCAGTACGACCGTTCCTGACCAAGGGAGTTTCGATCGGCTGCGAGAACAGTCCCGAGAGCACCACCATGACAGGAGACAAGGATGTCCTTGAACGCGTGATGGAAACTATCAAGGAGGCGCATCCTGATGTGTTGGTGCGGGCGCTGAAGGTCGACAAGGCGTATCATTCTCGTGAGGACTATCCCCGGCCTTTCCTTCCCGGTCCGTTCCAGCTGGCCTCGAGCTGAAGCTAACGCCGCTCAAACATGACAGACCACATGCGGGAGGTGGCCGGGCGCTACCTGAAGCTTATGAGCGGCAAGATACATGCCGCCGCCCCACAGATCCCCTTTTACTCCAGCGTCACCGGCGCCAAGCTGTCCGGTCCCGCCGGCGAGCTGGGCCCGGAGTACTGGGTCGAGAACCTCACGAGCCCCGTGCGCTTCTCGACGGCCGTGGCGGAGATGCTCCGTAGCCCCGGCCGCAGTACCTTCGTAGAGGTAGGCCCGCACGCCGCAATGGCGGGTCCGCTGCGGCAGATCTTCAAGGCGTCGGCGGCGGCGACAACCACAGACTACGTCAACGTACAGACACGCGGACGTGACTCGCACGCCGACCTCCTTCGTGCCCTGGGTGAACTGTGGTCCACCGGCCAGCCTGTCGACATCGTGTCCGCCGTCGCCGCCGGGCGTTCGGAAAAGGACTTTAGGTTCCTGCCGGACCTGTCGCTCTACCCCTGGCACTACGAGGAGCCGCTCTGGTTCGAGTCCCGCCTAGCGCGCGAGTGGCGGCTGCGGCAGTTCCCGCACCACGACCTGCTGGGGTCGCGCGTCCTCGAGGGCGTCGACAGCCACCCGGCCTGGCGCAACTTGCTGCGGCTCGACGTCGTCCCCTGGATCAAGGAGCACGAGATCGCCGGTGACGTCGTATTCCCGGGCGTCGGCTACGTCGCCATGGTGGGCGAGGCCGTGCGCCAACTCACGGGGTCCGAGGACTTTACCGTGCGCAAGGTGCGCATCAGCGCGGCGCTCGTGCTGGACGAGGAGCGCACCTCCGAGGTGGTGGCGCAGCTGTCGCGCGTCCCGCTCACGGCGTCGGCCGATTCGGACTGGTACTCCTTCACTATATCCTCTCACCAGCCCGGTGCTGGCGTGGGCACTTCCGATGGCGCGGGCGCAACGGGGCATGGGAGCTGGCTCAAGCACGTTTCCGGCGAGGTGCGTGCCGGCTCCGAGTTCCCGCGCGAAGCGCCCACCGCCAAAAGAACGGATGTGCCGCTGCCGCGCGCCGTGTCGCGCCGGGCTTGGTACCGCAAGATGCGCGCCATGGGCTTGCAGTACGGCGCGCGCTTCATGGGGCCCGACGCCATGACCGCAGACCCTGCTTCCCCCACCCTGCGGGCTGAGCTGGCCAACGACCCCGGCAGGAAGGGGGAGTCGCGGTACGCAATCCACCCAACCACGCTCGACTGCATCCCGCAGGCCGTGGCACCTACGGCCACCAGCGGGCTGACACGGAGGTTCGCGTGCCTGGCCATCCCGACATATATCGACGACATGTACGTGGCGCCGCCGCCCGACCCCGAAAAGATGGTGATGCTCTCCCGGGTCACCGAGACGCGGCGGCACGGGCACACGTGCGACGTTGTCGTCGTCTCGGGAGGCAAGGTTGTGGTCGAGGTCAAGGGTCTGCAGACGAGTCTAATCGGCGACACGGATGAGGACGACGCGGGGGGCACTGGTGGTGGCCCCGGCGTGGGTGGCCAGGAGCCGCACGCCGCCGTCGAGCTCGAGTGGCGCGAGGACGTCAACCTCGTCGAGAATGTCGCGTCTCTGATCACGCCCGCCCGGGACCGTCGCGACGTGCATGCGCTGCTTGACCGCTTTGCGTCGGCCTGTATGCTCGAGGCCAGTGCCGCCCTCGCCGACGTCGGCACGCCTACCCGATCCCACCTAGAGCACTACCGGACGTGGCTGGCCGGCGTCGCCGCCGATGTCGCAGCCGGCTCATATGCGGGCCTGCCGGCGGGCGACGAGATTGTCACCATGGATTCAGCCCGCCGGCACGAAACCACCGCCCAGCTGCTCGTCGCCCTTAAAGACACCGAGGCGCACGCGGCGGCCGAGTCGGTCCACCGCGTCTTCTCGGCCGCCGTTACCATCTTTGACGGCACCACCGACGAGCTGGCGCTCCTTCTTGAGGGCGGAGTGCTGCACGAGCTGTATAACTTTATGGAAAACTCGGAGTACTCGTCCTTCCTCGGCCTCATTGCGCATCGCAAGCCCAACATGCGAATCCTCGAGATCGGCGCGGGGACCGGCGGCACCACGGCCACCGTCCTCCCTTCGCTGCGGTCCACAAAGTACCCCGCCGAGCGCATGTACGCCTCGTACACCTACACCGACGTCTCGGCCGGCTTCTTCCCCGCGGCCCGGGACCGCTTCAAAGACCACCCCGCCATAGAGTACGCCGTCCTCGACATTTCCAAGGATCCTGTCGAGCAGGGTTTCGGGGCCGGCAGCTACGATCTAGTTATCGCTTGCAACGTGAGTGCTTGCCAACACACCCCTGGGAGATTATGGTGGTCGGTCGAGGTTAGAGTTGAACTGACAGACACCCCTGAATCAACCCCTGAACACAGGTCCTCCACGCAACGCACAACATCAACGAAACGCTCACGCATGTCCGCAAGCTAATGCACCCGCGTGGCCGGCTCTTCCTGCAGGAGCTTGCCCCGGAATCGAAATGGATCAACTTCGTTATGGGCGTGCTTCCCGGCTGGTGGCTGGGCCACAACGACTCCCGCTTCCCGGAGCCGTACATGGCCGCGGACCGCTGGCGCCGCGAGTTGCAGCTGGCCGGTTTCGCTGGCGAAGAGGCCGCTGTGGCATATGACGGCTATCTCAACAACAACATTATAGCCATGCCGCGCGCCCCGGCTGCCGTAAGTGAGACTGGGCCGGCCCGGGAGGTGGCGAAAAAAAGGAGCGTAACGGTGCTGCTGCGGGCCGCCGACGCTTCTGCCGCGGGGGAGGCGCTCATCACAACCCTGGAATCCTCTGGCTTTTACACGGAGCGTCGTGTCTTTGATGCGGTCGACGCCGGCCGGCCCCTCACCCCCGGGCAGGACGTGATCTCGGCGCTTGACCTGGGCGGGCCCTTCTGGTACGACCTGACAGAGACTGGGCTAGCGGCAATGCAGGAACTGGTGTCGCAGGCCCGTGACAATGGCTGCGGTGTGCTCTGGCCCACGGGCGCCGCCCAGGTCCCTGCCTCGGGGGAAGCAGACCCGCGGTACGCGCCCGTCGTGGGCGTGGCTCGCGTCCTGCGCAACGAGATCCCCGGGCTCCACTTCGCCACGCTCGAGCTGGACGATCTGGCCGCGGCTCCCCTGGCCGTGCCGCGCCTCCTGGCCGAGTTTGGGCGGCGCGCTACCGAGCAGGATGTCGACCCAGAGGCCGAGTGGGCTTCTGTCGGGGGCAGGCTACTCATTGCGCGGTACCACTACGTCAAGGTGCGCGAGGAGCTCAAGAAGGCCGAGGACACTATCTCTCCCACCACTACCACCACTGCTACTACCCCTATAAACATGACAATCAAGAAGCTCGAGCAGCACCGTCCGGGCCTTCCCAACACTCTCTACTGGCAGGAAATGGCCTCTGAATCTTTCGCTGAGGAGCTAGGCCCCGGCGAAATACACGTCGACGTCCGCGCCGTGGGGCTCAACTTCAAAGACGTGCTCATCTCGCTCGGCATCATCTCGGAGCCGTCGTCGATCGGCCGGGGTCTGGGCTACGAATGCTCTGGGGTCGTGACCCAGGTCGGCTCCGGTGTCAACCGGATGGCGGTCGGCGACCGCGTCATGGTTAGCTCGAGCGGCTCGTTTGTCACGTCGCGTCGCATCCAGCAGGAGCTTTGCTGGCGCGTGCCCGACAAGCTCACGTTCGAGCAGGCTGCTACAATGCCTGCTGTTTACGGTACGGCTATTTTGTGCCTGCTAGATACTGCGAGACTACCCAAGGGAATGGTTAGTTTGCTCCAATTATGCTGTTTCTCTGCGCTTTTTTTTTCACCAATCGGGCTAACCACTTCGACTTTGGTTTACAGTCTGCCCTGGCCCACTCGGCCACCGGCGGCGTCGGCATCGCCGCCATCCAAATAGCCCAGATGGTGGGCGCAACGGTTCGTCCCCCCCTTTTCCCCGTCGACCCGCCTCCTCCACTCCCCGTCTCACACATGCTGATTCGAAAGACACACAGATCTACTGCACCGTCGGCACCGAGGAAAAAGCCCAGCACCTAATCGAGGCGCACGGCATCCCGCGCGACCACATCTTCCACCCGCGCGACGCCTCCTTCCTCCCCGCCGTGCTAGCCGCCACCGAGGGGCGCGGCGTAGACGTGGTGCTCAACTCGCTGGCGGGCGAGCTCCTGCACGCCTCGTGGCGCTGTGTGGCCGAATTTGGCACCTTTGTCGAGATCGGCCGCCGCGACCTCGTTGGCCACGGCAAGCTGGCCATGGAGCTCTTCGAGGCCAACCGAGCATTTGTCGGGCTGGACCTGACCTTGTACACCACGGAGCGGCCGCACATCGTAGAGGAGTCAGTCGTTCTCGCCCCACACCGTCTTCCCTTGCTGACACCAGATCTTTGATAAACGAGGCCCATAACTGACCCGAGGACAAACAATAAACAGCATACTGCGACGCATCGTCCTGTTCCATTCGCAGGGCCACATTCAACCAATCTCTCCCCTCAAGGTCTTTCCGGCCGCCGACGTCTCACAGCCAATCCGCTACATGCAGCGCGGAAAACGCATGGGCAAGATCGTCGTCGCCATGCCTTCGTCGTCCACCTCAACAACTCTAGGTCAAAAAGAAATGCTGCCGTTCGAGACATACACCCGGGAACTGCGCCTGCGGGGAAACGACGACAGCGCCTACCTGTTCGTGGGAGGTCTTGGTGGGCTGGGCCGCTCCATCACCGGCTGGATGGTCGAGCGCGGGGCCCGTCACTTTGTTTTCCTTTCGCGCTCTGCCGCGTCCATGAGCCAAGAGGACCCTTTCCTCGTCGAACTGCGCAGCTGCGGTTGCACCGCGACGCTTGTTTCAGGCGACGTCGGTGTCTACGACGGCGTTGTTCGTGCCGTGGCGGCGGCGGGAAGGCCAATTGCTGGGGTGCTGCAAGCGTCCATGATCCTGCGGGTATGTTTTCTTCATCTTGCCTCCCTCCAACCCTCTGCTTCCCCAAACCAAACAGACTCACTCTAACACGCGCCCACGTTTTGCTTCTTCTCAGGACAACAGCTTCCTGGAAATGACCTGGGAGCAATGGAAGATGGCCTCGACGCCAAAGATCCGGGGGACGTGGAACCTCCACGAGGCGCTGCTCAAGGAGCAGCCGGACCGGCCCCTGGACCACTTCCTGCTCTTCAGCTCGGCCGGCGCCGTGTCGGGCCAGCTGGATCAATCAAACTATAACGCGGGCAACGTCTTCCTTGACGCCTTTGCGGCCTACAGGCAAGCCCGGGGCCTGGCAGCCAGCACCATCAACATTGGCGTCATCGGCGACGTGGGCTATGTCGCCGACAACCCCGAGGTGCTCGACTCCCTGCGGACCACGGCGCAATACATCATGCGCGAGTCGGAGCTCCTGGATGCTGTCGAGCTCGTGCTCAAACGCTCGGCGGCGATCGGGGACCGCGACGACACTACTGGCGACAAGACCGGAGGCGAGGTCGGCTCTTATACGTACGCGCAGCGCTCGCAGCTCTGTATCGGCATGCGCTCCCTCCTACCCATCACCGCCCCCTCCAACCGCACCGTCTGGCGCCGCGACCCACGCATGTTGATGTACCGCAACATCGAAACCGCCGCCGCCGACGCCTCCGCTTCTTCTTCAGACGGCAGTGGCTCCTCGGCCGACGAGGAGCTCGTCGCCTTCCTCAAGACGGCCTCGATCAACATGACGCTTCTCAAGTCGGACGAGGCGGCCGCCTTGCTGGCGCGCGGGCTCGGGCTGACGCTGCTCGGCTTCTTGATGCGGCCCGAGTCGGAGCTCGACCTCGGGGCGCCGCTCGACTCGGTCGGCATCGACTCCCTGGTCGGAATCGAGCTGCGCAACTGGATCCGAAGGAGGTTAGGTGCCGATGTTGCCGTGCTTGAGAGTAGAGGGCTGAAAACCTCGTTACGTTGGGCAAGACCGTGCAGGGGAAGCTGGTGGACAAATACTCAGCCATGGGGTGAAAAACGTGACCAAGGGTTTGTACCTACGTTTTGAGTCAATTGACCAAGCGGTTGGCCATAAGACGGTCAGATTGGATTGTTCTTTTCGTACCATACCTACATCATTGTGGCCTTAAAGCCAGGCTCTCTCTGTCTGTTCCTTTGCTGATAGGAATAGCCTAGCTATGTCTTGTGACCTTATCCCGCGGGCGAGAACAGCATGGCCGAAGCACAAGAAAGAAGACGCCAAATGAATTTTTCCACGTCGCCTTGGACCAGGCAAAGAAAGGAAACTACCACAGCTTCCGCTTCATCGAGCACAGCCTGTTGAACAGCTTATCCCTCTTGGGCACCGCCGTCAGCACCTTTGACTCGCTCCCAGACCGGCTGTCAATGATCTCGAGCCCGTCGTTAATGTCCCGCTCAAGCGCCCACCCGATAGCCAGCTTGCTTTTAACCCCGAACCCCGCGTACTTAATAGTCACACAACATAAGTACCTACCCCGATTGACGCTGGGCAAAAGGTGTTCCTTACTCTGTCCAACACCTTGCAAACGGTCGCCTTGGGATCTGCAAAGGCAAAGCGCACCTGGAAGCAGGCTCGGATTGCGAATGGCTAGTGGGGCATACCCGGAACCTGGAAGCACCGTGGGAAAGCTGAGTGAGTGAGTGAGTATATTTAGCGTCGTTATAGTCGGGATCTACCAGTCCCTGCCTCCCAGGGGGCATATGACGTGCTAGCGCTACCTAAGCTTGACATTAGGCTACATGTTGCTATCGAGGCGGCTAACAGAATCAAACCATGGGGCAAGCCCAAGGCACACGGAGTTCGGGCCGCATTCCGGCGCTCCTTGTTAGTGAGCGGGCAATCGGCAAGGGGGCGAATAAACGCCTGGGCGCTGTAGGCGCTGCTGTTGGTAGTGGTGCTGTCGGCCGGCGGGTGTGCCGGAAAAGGGGGTTAGGCCGGGTTTGGGCGGGGGGGTCCTCGGGACCCCCCCTGGGCCCGGCCGGAGATGCGGGGGACCAACGAGCTTACTGTTGGTCCTAATAGTACAAAGGGAAAGATGAAAGGTGCAAAGGGAAAAGGAAAAAGGAAAAAGGGGGTTGTATGCGGGCTTTTTAGGCCCTGTTACTATCGCCCAGCGATAGTGTAGTAGTTGGTAGCTTCAACGAACGAAGCAAAAAGGAAAGGCTTTTGCAATAGCCGTTTCCAATACCCGGGCCTATCAAAGGCCGGGGAAGGGTCCGCTATAGGCCACTTGTTTTCTGCCGCCCTAGCTAACCTGCAATATACAGGGTGGGAAGGGGATTTGTTTCTTCCGCAACGGCACGGGTTGTCGTTTTCGTGCTGGAACTTTCGGTGGTGCCAGTCGAAGTCCCCGTGCCCCGTGCGTGCGGCTATTAACCGCTGTAACACTTTCCGGTGCAGCTGTAAAGCTTCGGGTGCAGGCCGTGGTGCTCCGTCTTCTGGAGAAGTGCATCAGCTCACACTGTTTCGGCTGCTGGGAGGGCCGCTGCCATGTACAGCATAAACAGCACCGGTGAAGCGTGCGATCCTTGGGGTAATCCGCATTCCGGGGAGAAGGAGTCTTGAGAGGTAGATAGGTAGGCACCTAGGTACCTATGTTAGGTATCTACCTCTAGATCATATGCAGGATGCTGTCATGGCTACACCTGTGATGGCGCGGCGTGCCTAGTTGGGCAGACGCAGCCATGTCTCGTTTGCATCTAGGTACTAAGCCCAACGAAGGGTACAAGTCGGGGGCTTGTATCTTCTCATCCTTTTGGCCTAGTTGGATTGGGCTTAGCTAGATTTTGCCAGAGCCGCGACAACATCCAAGTCCGAGTTAATTATCTAGGTAGTTACCGTGCGTGAACAAGCCTCTGCTTCAGCCTCAGCAACGATCAGATATCTCCGATCAGTCCCTGCTCGCCGTTTGACTGGTGCTCAGTCCACGCTACGTAATCCATTAGCGCTAGTCCATGATAGGAAAAACGTGTTGGACTGTTGGTTGTCTGGCTGCGGAATCACTTTGGTCGTCAAAGCGAGCGCCACCCGCCCGCTACACTGGAATAAGCCATGGCTTCTTTGGCCACAGGGCATTTTGGACATCGTTCTGTGTTACACTGGGGAAAAACTGCCTTGGTAAAGAAATTGAGACCCTGAAAGTGTCGCCCCTGGGAGTTTAACAACCTCGCGCCAGATAGCCAAGGTGTCGTTCTCAATACGTCTTCGCCTCTACCACAGCCTCTTCATCCCCAGACATAGATTTCAAGAGCGACTGCTTACCTAGGTACCTTTTAGTTACATGGGGAAATTGCCGACGCTTCTCGCATAGGAAAGTACCTTGCAGATTGCTTGTGCCCTACCTTACGCTCGCAAAGCGCTTGAGCCACTCTGGGACTAGCGGGTGCGGGCCGGTTTGTTGAAGACGAAATTACCGGGTCAAGGCGCCTGGGCACTTTGTTCACACATGGTGCTCGAGATGGGGGTTCATTCAAATGGCGAAACGGTGCGGGGGCATGGAGGTAGCTAGTCCCAACGATTTCGTCAGTCGCATGCCCCACGGCTCGGATCGCCCAGTCGCTATTAGCGCAAGGCGAGCAGGTCATGCAGGCCGGGCCATCGTGTACGGACGGCTTGGGCGGGACAGCAGACCCAACTCTTGATTAGGTGTCTACCTCTACGTCTCGCGGTATATATATAGCCCTGGGCGAAGACGCTCAGAAGTTGGTTTAGCAGTGAGACAAGCCTCTCTCGTCAGCGCCATCGCTGGTTCCCGCCATCATGTACGCCCCGCGAGCCGCAGTCTTCATGCTTTTCGCCCTGGGATACTGCTGCCTTAATAACCCCATCCCGCCGAGAGAGGCCCAGCTCGCCCCCGACTACGAATATGTCGTGGTCGGCTCGGGGCCAGGCGGCGGCCCGCTAGCCGCCAACCTGGCCGAAGCCGGCCACAAGGTCCTGCTCATCGACGCCGGCGGCGACCACGGCGACGAGCTCCCCGTGTCCGTACCCGCTCTTTTTCCCCTGGCGGCCTCGCTCCCCGAACTGCGGTGGGACTTCTTCGCGACCCGCAGCTCCGACCCGGCCGTGCAGGCGCAGGGCAGAATCACCTCGTACCGCCTCCCCAACGGCACTATCTACACCGGGCCAGACCCGCCCGCCGGCGCCGAGCCCATCGGCACGCTCTACCCGCGCGCCGCGATGCTGGGCGGTTGCGCCGGCCACAACGCCCTCATCGCCATCCGCGCCTTCGACAGCGACTGGGACGTCGTGGCCCAGAAGACGGGCGACCACTCGTGGAACGGCAAGACCTTCCAAAAGCTCCTCGAGAAGATTGAGACTTGCGAGTACTGTGTCCCCGACAATGTCGTCGGTCACGGCTTTTTCGGCTGGTTCCATACGGCCCTAGCCTCACTGGAATTGTGGGTACGAGACCTGAAAATCGTCAGCATCGTCGTGTCGTTTGCTTCTGCCCTGGGGATCCCTATCACGCCTTCGCTGATCGGCACGGTCGCCGGCCTTACCGAGATCTTGAAAAAGGATGTCAATGCCCCCGGGCCGACCATCACCCCGGGGCCGTATCAGATCCCGCTGTCCATGAACAACTCGACACGTAGCTGGGCTCGAGACAGAATTCTGCAGGTTGCCAACGCGGTCGACGCCCAAGGCAAGCGGCGCTATCACCTCGACATCAAGCTGGAGACTCTGGTCACGAGGGTCAACCTGGACGGCTGTTCCAACCGAGCCACCGGCGTCGACTATCTGGAAGGCGAAGGGCTCTACCGCGCGGATCCTCGGTCCGGAAATGCGACGGTTACAGGACAAGGCACCGTCAACGCCACAAAAGAGGTCATCATCGCCGGCGGCGTGTTCAACACCCCTCAGATCCTCAAGCTGAGCGGCGTCGGCCCTCGGGACGAGCTGTCCAGCCTCGGCATCCCGGTCAAGGTGCACTCACCCGGCGTCGGCGGAAACCTTCGCGACCACATCGAGATCTCGACCATCAGCAAGACCGATTCAGACTTCGCCCTCGTGAAAAACTGCACGTATCTGCAAGGGTACCCGCAGGTCCCGGACCCGTGCCTGGAGCAGTACCTCAGCGGCGCGTCGCAGGCGGACAAGGGCGTGTACGCGAGCGACGGCCTAGCCCTCGGTGTGGTGCTGCGGTCGACGGCAGCGGCCGGTGTCGACCCCGACCTGTGGGTCTACGGCGGGCCCGCCGACCTCCCCGGCTTCTACCCGGGCTGGGCGGCCGGCGCGCTGGCCGACTTCCGGCACTGGACCTGGATCACGCTCAAGACCGGCACGCAGAACCGGGCCGGCACGGTGCGGCTCGCGTCGGCGGACCCGCGTGACACCCCCCTGATCGCCTTCAACACGTTCGAGGACGAAGCGTCGCGCGACCGGGACCTGCAGGCCGCCTACGAGGGCATCCGCTTCGCGCGCGAGGCCATGGACCGGCTGGTGCCCCTCGACGGCGGCGCCTTCGTCGAGGAGGCGCCGGGACGCGTCAACGCCAGCTCCGAGGCCGAGGTTAAGGACTGGGTCCGCACCAACAGCTTCGGCCACCACGCATGCTGCACCGCAGCCATCGGCGGCGACGACGACGAGCGCGCCGTCCTCGACTCCAGGTTCAGGGTCCGCGGCACCAAGGGGCTGCGCGTCGTCGATGCAAGCGCCTTCCCCGGCATCCCCGGCTTTTTCCCCCAGCTCCCGACTTATCTGCTGGCTGAGAAGGCCACCAAGGCTATTCTGGAGCAAGGCTAATCACTAAGAGGTCGGGAGCTGCTATCTATCCTGAAAACATGACCTGCAGCGATGCAATGATCACAAGGCGAGCAAGGCTACCTGCCATCTTGGATGCGGCCTAGCATCTATTAGGGCCGTTATCATGCTCTATCCCCACATTTTCTTTACCGTTTGTGCTTTAATTCAACCAAATCACTTAAAAATTATTCGATGTTGTTGGTAGGAGTATGTACTCCTGTGGGCTCGGAGATCTCCAAATGAGGTGAACAATGATCCCTTATATCAGAGGAATTATAATCTATTGTGCACGAAGAGGAAAGGGATCTATCTGCCAGAGAGGGAGCAGGAGGAGGGCTATATATACACGATCCAGATCACCAAAGGGCCGTTCCCCTGCTCCCAGCCTCCACGGGCTTGCGGATCCTCGGATCCCGTGATCAGAGATCACGGGACCGGAGGATCCGGCCCTCTCTGAGCTCTGCCGATTGCCTGCACAGGCCAGTGCAATCCAACACCGGCAACTCTTTCTTTTGTGCAGGCAATTGGGAAACCCTTTCACGTAACAAATCCTGTAATTCAAGCTTTATTAAATCTTGTAAAGTAAATAACAAAGGGAATCTCCAAACCAAATAGTCCGGATGTAAGGAGGCCCGTAACAATAGAGAGGGCCGCCACAGGGGGAGGTCCCCAGCCTCCCTCCAGGAGGCTGCGCCACGCGAAGGCTGAGGACCCCGGGGCACGTAACCGGGCCCCCAGGGGCCAC
>JNVV01000064.1:0-60027 GCA_000733355.1 Falciphora oryzae
CGATGCCTGGACCCAAATGTGCTGCGACGGGCTCAGCCCAGAGGTGGAACAAAGCGCCAGGCAGCGGCTTGCCACGCCCTTGGCTAGCGGGTAGGGCATTGTGACAGGCTAATCGACAGATGACCAAAGGACTGGTAGGAGTAGTTCTGCTTGCTTGGTAGGCAGGTAGGTTGCTATTTTGGACGACGATGACATGAAGATACTGGTAGGCACACGTTTGGGCAGGACGAGCATCGAATGCGCATCCCTGCCCGTCGAGGTAGCTAGAAGATAATGTCCAGCAAGCCATCCCCGAAAACTTGGCTTCGAAAAGGCAGCCATCACCGGCGAAGTGCCTATTGCACCCGAAACTCATTTTCAATCAAGGTTCAACGCGTTTACGGCGCCCATGATGGCTGCGCGTAGAATCATGGATCGCTGCATGGTTGCTTCCAGCGGCGCGTTTTGTGGCGTCGGCGGGCCATTTTTCAGCTCACTGCTCCGTCGGCGATGCGGGAACTGAACATGGCGGCGCGGCAATCCGTCGGGGACCCGATTTGGCGCTGACTGCCGGCAACCCACGGCGATACGCGAGCTCGCCGCGAGAATAGCCCGGCGGCGAAATTGCAACGACTTGCTTCTCCGCGGCACGAAGGATGATTGCGCGAGAGAGCGAATACGCCCAGCGGATATGTAAAGATGCATTACCGCGCACCGTATCAAAGAGCGAGTATAAAACGAGGGTAAACGCCTGGCCCAAAAACCCATGTCTGTCTGTCTGTCCATCGGCTCACCTCACGACCACACAAGCACTACACATATCCATCATCTACAATCTGCGGTCTTGCAGCCTTACCGTTTTGACACAAACTACCATAAAATCAACTCACCTTGCACATCTTACCATCATGGCGCCCACCACTGCGGTCATTCCAGAAGGCCTTCCCACAGAGATGAAGGCCATCCTACAGCCAGACCCAGCATCCCTCAAGCTAGTCCAGGGCGCCATCCCCGTCCCAACGCCAGCCCACCCGGACGACGTCCTGGTCCGCGTCGTAGCTACCGCCCCCTGCGCTGGCGAGCTGCTCTGGGCACACAACTTCCCTGAAATCATCCCCGCCGACAAGACGCCGGTTCCCGGCCAAGACCTGGCAGGCATTGTCGTCGCATCTCCGCAGCACTCGGCCTTTAAGCCCGGTGATGAGGTTTACGCGCGTATCGACGCCACGCGACCGGGCGCCGCGGCAGAGTACACCATGGCCAAACAGAGCGAACTCGCGCTCCGGCCGCGCTCCATCGACTGGGCGCACACGGCGGCGACGCCGCTCAGCGCCCTGACGGCGTACCAGGCCCTCTTCACGCACGGGACGCTCGACCCGGCCGCCCTGTTGGGAGGGGGCGACAACCCGGGTGGCAGAGCCGCCGCCATGCAGGCAAACAGCCAACAGCGGGTGCTCGTGACGGGCGCGTCGGGCGGCGTCGGCAGCTGGGTAGTCCAGCTCGCGGCGGCGGCCGGGGCGAAAGCTGTCGTGGCGGTGGCGGGTCTGGGGAAGGGTGATCTGGTGCGCGGGCTGGGCGCGACCGAAGTGATCGACTACAGCCGGCAGACCATCGCTCAGTGGGCGGCAGAAGGGAGTGGAGGCACGCACGAGGTCGACCTGGTGGTTGACTGCATCGGCGGGACGAGCCTGGCAGCATCGTGGGCGGCGGTCAAGGACGGCGGGCTGATTGTCAGCATCGTCAGCAGTCCGGACGCCGCGAGGCCGGATGGGCAGCAGGGCGGCGCGAGCGCCAAGGCCGCCAAAGGACTTTTCTTTGTCGTCGAGGCGCTAGGCTCTCAGCTGAAGGACATCGCGAGGCTCGTGGACGCCAAGGTGGCGCGGCCCCTGGTCGACAGTGTCTGGAGTTTCAACGAATTCGAGAGGGCATTCGGCAGGCTGGAGGAAGGGCACGCGAGGGGCAAGATCGTCATCCAGGTGGACGGATGCGTCGAGTGAGGCTGTGGTGTGTGGTGGTGCTCGGGCGGCGATCATTAGATGAAGTTTCGAGGCGCCTTCGATGGTTCGGGGGCGAGGAGGTTTAGAAATGCAGAGTGGTTCTCGTTCGGCGGCCAATCCCAAAGCGGCACAAAAGCACGAGCGCTGTAGGCAGCTGGTTGGGGTTGGGGACAGCTTGGCCAGCATTTGATGTGTGTCGGCCATGATGGCAATTCGACTGGAAGTTCGGGTGATTCCAAGGGGCCCGAGCTGTCTGTCGAGTCCAGCAAGGAAGGCGCAGGCGGTCTCCCCAGATTGACGGCGCCAAGGCGGTGAGGCGAGGGGCCAGAGGCTGTGGTAGCCCACCAGAGCCAGCTGGAATTGGCCAATGGCAGCGACCCTGGGCCCCAGCGGACGGCAGAAACGGCGACGTCAATTGGCCAGACCCCCACTGAACCCCTGAGCAAAAGGCCGTTTGATCTGCAGCGTGCCCACGCCTGCATCCGTGTCGCAGAAACTGCGTCAAAGGCTGGCCCTGGGTGCCTGCCGCGCTGACGCCGACATCGACTGGCAGTGGCACCGGAACAAAAGCGCCCAGCCGCGGGCATCGTACGTGATCGAAGCCTTGCCACCTCGGGGCTTTTCGCAGCCAGAATAGGGGCCGCGGGGCCTGGTGGAGAGCGCAAGCATTTCGAGATGCCCAGCGATCATTCCATTTCCGTGCTTCGCCCTGCCACGGGGTTGCGCTGTTTGTGGCTGGGCTGTTTTTGGCTGTGTTTCTCTGTCTCTGTGTTTCCCAGCTGACAGCCTGAGGAGAATCAGTAGCTTGTCTAGTGTCGCCGACAAACTTCCCCAACGAGCTGACCAGAGTGGCACTGCAGAGTACCCTCAGGGTAACACCGCTCACCAACAGCAAGACACACACACTCACTAGCTAGATCCATCGCGATAACCTTCGATCCACTCCCTGTCCGCCGCCGCCAGCGACGACCCAATCGCTGCGCCCCTCGCCAGGATTCCCATGGGCCCCGCCGGGGCGGCCATGGGGCATCAAGCTTGACCGCTTGTCAAGCTGAGACGCCTTAGCGCGTTGGCGGCTCAAGCAGACCCTGCCGGGGACCCCTGCCTCCCATGCACACAATGGCTACGCTTGGAACTGTCTCGCCTTGTTTCGGGCCGCCAGCTGCTGGCTCACGCCTGTCCTCCGCACCGCCTAGCCTGCCCTGCCTGCCTGGGCCATGTCGTTTTCGTTCTCTCGATTTGTTTCCTTTCCTCCATCGAGCAAGTGCTGTGCGACGTGCGTTATTCTTTCTTTTTTTTTTTCTCTTTTTTTTTTTTTTCCTTTTTTTCTTTCCCTATTCCTTCCTCTTCCGTTTATCGTTCTCGTTCGTTCCATTCTCCGGGGCTGTATAGTCTTTCTTTAGTGTTCCTTCGCCCTGTGCTTTGCTTTTCTAATAATTCCTTTTCGTCACATTGCTCCCTTGCTGGCCAACCGGAGCAGCGGGGGAAAACGAGACCAACCGGACCCGGCATCGACGATATCGACAACGACCTTGGCCTGATCGGAGGATATCGATACCGTAGAGCGCGAGATACGCTCGGTCTTGTCGGCCACCTTTTCCCCCGACACTTGTTACATCTTTCGATTTCTCTTGTCCATATTCCAGACCAATGAGGCGGATCTCGAGGTAGCGGCCCCCTTCCCACCTCCCCGGACCCCCTCGAGTGCCCTCGATGGCACGCCAACGTCTCCGCGAGCTCCTCTGGCTCCTCGTGACGACCGCCCCAGCACTACTAGTCCCGCCAGCAGCAGCGCAAGATGTGTTCCCACCACCGCCCGCCATCGAGCAGCCGCACGACGCCGGCTGCGTGCACATGCCCATCTTCCATCGCAACAAGGAGCAGCACAGCAACCCGAGCCGACGCGCCGTCCAGGTGCCCTTCAGCCAGCGTTTTGACGTGGGCTACTACACACGTCTGAGCTTCGGCACCCCGCCCCAGGAGGCGCTGGTGCATCTCGACACGGGCTCTTTCGAGCTCTGGATCAACCCGACCTGTGGTGTCCTGGCTGCCGGCGAGCGCTCATTCTGCCAGAACGGCGGCAGCTATGACTGGACCAAGTCGTCCACCGCCGAAGACCTCGGCACCACCAACCAGCTGCGCTACGGCATCGGCGCCGCCAACATATCGTACGTGCGCGACTCGATCGGCATCCCGGGCACCAGCATGCAGGTCTCCAACGCGCAGTTCGGCGTCGCCACGTCGAGCGAGCAACAGAACGCGGGCATCCTAGGCATCGGCCACGGCGTCGGCCAGACCATCAAGTACAAGAACTTTGTCGACGAGCTCAGGGACCAGAACGTGACCAAGACCAAGGCCTTTTCCGTCGCGCTCGGCGGCAAGGACGAGAAGCAGGGGATCGTCGTTTTTGGGGGCGTCGACACCTCCAAGTTCGCCGGCCGCCTCGCCCGCCTGCCCATCATCCCCGCCATGATGTCGCCCGACGGCGTGCGCCGCTACTGGGTGCAGATGCAGAGTCTGACCCTCAACCCACCCAGCCGCCGCTACCGCACCTACAACAACAGCCGCATGGCCGTCTTCCTCGACACCGGCTCGACTCTGACCCTGTTGCCCGAGGACATGGTCAAGGCCATCGCCGCCGACTTCGGCTCCACGACCCAGGACGCCCAGGGCTACTGGCCCGTCAACTGCGACCTGACCAAGGTCAACGGCACGCTCGACTTCGCCTTCAACAACGTCACCATCCGCGTCCCCTACAAGGAGCTGATCCGATCGTTCAACGGCAACTGCGTCCTGGGCCTGAGCAGCAACTCGAACTTCGTCCTGCTAGGCGACACCTTCCTGCGCTCCGCCTACATGGTCTTCGACCAGGACGCAGACTGCATCTGGATGACCCAGTACGTCAACTGCGGCGCCACCCCCGCTGCCCTGCAGTCGACCTCGTCGCTCCGCACGCTCGAGGGCCAGTGCTCGCGCCAGCTCGCAGGTGCGGGCGCCGGTTCCGCCGCTGTGAGTCCCCCGGCCGCATCAGGCACTGCACCCGCAGGGAAACCTCCAACTACAATCACGGCGGGCCCCGTCGGCAGCACTAAGATAGCAGAACCCGGTGGGCCCGCCAGCTCTGGGCCTGGACGCCCTGCGGCGGGCCGGGGTATTGTTGTTGCCGTGATGGTGTCATTGGCCGTTTCAGCCTGGCCTTTATTAGTCTAAATACTCTTTTGGCCTATTTTGTTTCCTGTCATTCTTTTCTTGTTTCTCCAGTCTAGAAGTCTCTGCTGCACATATTTTACATATATCTAGCCATTGTTGGATGGCACGTATTTTTTGTTCATCACACTTCTTGCATATTATAACCCGCATATTCACTCGACATCTTCCCAGAGGACTGGCTGCTTTGGATGGGCTTTGTTTTTTCCTGGTTCCGGATGGAGTTGATACCCTCATACTTCCCGCTTAGTGTTCCTGAGACAGCGTCAACGGGTGGACAGCATCTAGCATGGCGGCGTTTTCCTCTTCTTTCCTTCGTTTTGGCGGCCCCCTCCCCTCGGTCTGTAGGGGGTTTACTATAGCTCAGCGAGTGATTTTATTTGCATTTTTTCATCCTTACCGAGAATCTCTATTGCCCTTCGCTGTGTGAACATCTAGTTTTTGCTCTTTTTGGTCATCTTATTTCGGGATGTGACGTTATCCCGCACCCTAAGCCCGTATTCCTAAAAGGGAGATCGAGAGACGGTGGACGGATTATAAGTCTTAAGGTTACTTCTAAGCACATATCTCCCCCGTCCTAGCTCTTCAGCCCGTTTGAGGCGAAAAAGATGCACGAATCCGAATACCAGGGTAGCGCGATGTCTGAAATAGGAACTGAAGGGCATGGCTGCCACGTCACCTTGACACACGGTGTCCGCGGCGCAGGGGCTGCCGAACCCGGAGTGGGGGTCGGTCGGTGTCCGTTGAGCAGACAGCAAAACGGTCCTGTCAAGGTATCAGGTTGAGCCGGGGGACGGACGGCAAGGATCACCCGTTGATCGGTCCATTGTGAGAAGAGGACTACGTAAGCTTGTTTGGACTTTTGGAGAACGGAACCAACGTCGCGCGCGCTCCTTTTTGTCGTCCTTCCACGCCATGCTCGGCTTGCGGTGCCGTATGGGGGAAGTCCGGATTAGTAAACGCCGTCATGGGTTTTTGTGTGCCTTGTATGCACGGGCATTTTTGTACATAGTACGGCATCTGGGCTCGGGAGCGGCGATTTACTACGAGCACCTCGCGTGCCTTGTGGTCGCTCGGGTGCGTTTGGTAGGTCTTCCTTGACTTCGTACCTCCTAGAACTTGTGGTCCTTGACCATGTATGCCAGCGCCTGGAAACGCCCTTTGGGGCCCGCCCCTGGTACTTGCCCAGGAGGCAGCCGCAGCCGTGGGGGAAGCAGGGCGGTGTGAAGGGGTTGGGCATCCAACAGGCCTTCACTTTGATGTCGGACGTCTAGTTAAGGAGCAAAGTTTCAAGGTACGTCTCCGGGTCGATTTGGTATAAGTTGAATGCTTCCATGCTGTCAAGACGGTGATGGTTGCGACGGCTTGATGCAGTGTGGTGTTGATTATTGCACGGCATGGCGTCATATGCTATCAACAAAGAAAATGGTGAGAAAGCAACAGAGGTCGCGCGACGTTCTATTCGTGCAAGAGGTGGTGCAAGATGCATACATAACAAACGAAATAAAGCAGCAACAGATAATACAGCGGAAACAAGACACACACACACACACACACACACACCCAACCCAGCCGTCCCCGTCGCCATGATCAGATCCCATCATCTGCGCACCGCAGCCGCCGCCTCCCTCTTCTTGCGCATCTGCACCCACAGCGTCGCCGTCGCGACCAGCAGGCTTGGCACACCGACGCCCAGGCTCGCCGCCAGGAGCGCGATCACGTCCGACTGGCTCAGCCCGCCCTTGCCCTCGCCCTGCGCCGCCGCTGCCCTAGTTCCCGTCAGCGTGGGCAGTCCGTCGCCCTTAGCCGTCCCGCCTGCCCCGCCGGCACCGGTTGTCGTCGCGGCCGCAGCTGTATCCCCGAGGGCGCCCCTACAGTACCCGTCGTACAAGCTCTGCATGCTGCTCGCCTCCTCCTTCCAGCCGGCCACGCTCCGCCCGCAGCGGTCGCTGACGCACGACGTGATGTAGGGCGCGGCCGAGGACGCCATCTTGGCGCCGTAGTAGCATGCGTTGTTGGGCCCGCAGCCGCAGCCGAGTCCCACCCCGAGGTCCTGGTAGCCCGAGTTGAGGCCGCAGTGCCAGATGCCGTTGTACACAAGGCAGCCGACGGCGCAGGCGCGCGCTGTGGCGTAACCGGGGTCCTTGGCTAGGGAGACGGCCGCTGTCGGGCCGAACCGCTCGGCGGCTGAGGTTGGGGATGCGGAGAGGAGGAGGGTGGAGGTCGCGAGAAGGATGAGGCGCCGTAAGGACGGCGCCGCCGGGGCACGGCGAGATGGCGGCCGTCGGCCCATGTTTGAAGGACGTTCGGGACAAGTCTGGGCCGTTGAGGCTGTGTCTCTAAACCGATGGGCGTGTGTGCCGTGCCCGAAGCAAGGCGTTCTTGATAGGAGAGGAGGGAAGGCACACTCTCGACGCCTCGCGCAGAGAACGCGGGTACCGGCAGAGTCAGCAAGTTTCTCGGTCACCCTACACAGTATTCTACGATTTGCACGAAGAAAACCCATCAGCTGCAGCTGACCTCTGCAACATATGGATATCGACAGATCCCATCGGTGGCGTTACCGTATAAGAGAGCCCAGATCGTGCGGCTGAGGCTGCCGAGGGCGACGAGGCATGTGGCCCGTCGGATTTGGGCCAAGACCGGTTTGGCACGATTCTGGCTCAGGGGCAACCGCAACGCCACTGGGCTGCAAGCGAGTGGCTTTCCTCGATCTTCGGCTTGTTCCACCATCCCACTCATTGGTCAGTTTCATTGCTCACGAAACATTACTTCGATTATTCCTAGCTCACCACTCCATTCCCTCCACTGCCTCACTGTTCCACTTCAGCCTCGACGGCGTCAGCCATCTGCCCCAACGTGTCAAACTTCCAGTCAAACACTTCCTCGTCCCTGTTCCCCATGACGGCGCCGGCCCGCGCGATCCAGCAGCTCTTGATCCCCGCGATCCGCGCCGGGTGGTGGTCGTGGAACTGGCTCTGCGCCGTCTGCAGCACGCCCTCCCTCCCCACCCCAAGCTCGCCCTGCACCTTCTCCAGCATGTATGCAAAGTTGCGCTGGTCCGGCTTGTACGACCCGACGTCCTGCGCCGTCAGCACCAGGTCGAACTTGACACCTTCCAGCGGGCCCGAGTTGGTCTTGGCAAAGGACTGGCGGTCGACGTTGGACAGCACAACGAGCTTATAATGCTTCTGAAGCCGCCGCAGCGCGTCTACCGTGTCCGGGAACGCGGGCCAGCGCCCGATGCTGTCGCCGAACGCGCGCGACTCGGCGGGCGTCGGGGCGTGCGGGAGGCCCAGGCGGGACGCCAGCTGCGAGTGCACAGCGGCCAGGAGGTCCGAATACAGCATGTCCGGGGTGGCAGCCTGCTGCTTGGCCTCGAGCTCGTTGAGGACTGGCAGGAGGGCCTCCTTGGTGGTGGTGTAGTTGTTTGCGGCGAAGAGCGGCCGCAGGGCTGTCACGATGCCCGTCTCCCAGTCGACGAGGGTGCCGTAGACGTCGAAGGTGAGGACGCTGAAGTCTTTGAGGTTTGGCATTTTGTGTTGTTTGCTGCGTGCGGGGTAAGTGTGGGCTTGATGTGGTTGGATCAATGCGTGTAAGTGTCCTCAAGGGAATATTCCAGGGAGATGTTTTAGCGAACATATAAAACGGGGGATGGAGGATGGTCGAGGTCTGTTCCCTGGATGTCATCCAAAAGGCGCGCCCCTCGTCGCGGCACATCTCACCGTGTCGGCACTGTCTGTCGGAGCAGCGCGCGGAGGAGGGCCGACCGCGGTGGAAGCGGATCGAAAACCCCGGCGCAGGGCCGGCAGCCGCCCCTCTCTCGGCGCCCCGCCGCGGCGCATCTGTCGCCTTGGACTTTTGCTATCTTGGAGCTTCGACAACGACATGCATTCTGGTGAGTCACGCCGTCTGGCTCGGGTGCCTGGTCTATCATCGATCCTTTCAGCAGCACGGTTTCCGTGTATCAGACCGGTCGTATTGATCCAGGGATAAAGGTAAAGTGCCCAACAGCCAAGACCTAGCACCACGCAAACTTGTCGTTGGCAACCCACTCCACCTCCCTCCCAGCTCCCCCATCACCATACCACATCAAACTCGCGATGCTGTCCTCCTCCCTCGCCACCCACTCGCACGGAATCCCACACCTCTCGACCATCTCCCGCACCGCACCAGTCGGGTTCCACAGCTGCACGTTGCACACCCGCCAGTCCCGCGCCTCGCGCTGCGCCAGCTCCACGATCCCCCTGAACCCCCTCACCAGCTCCTCCATCGGCGTCTTCTCCGCGTCCTCCACCACGACGCGCAGCAGGTACAGCGTGTTGCCCTCGGCCCTCTTCAGCCCGCCGTAGTAGTTGCGCGCCCACACCGTCCAGAGCCGCAGGCCCGAAGTGGGAGAAGTAAAAACGGCGCCCCGGACGCTGGGGGTGCGCCCGTCGGGGAACACGTGCGAACACATAAAGTCCTCGCGGTCCAGGTGCCACACCATCGCGTCCCGCGTCGGCACCAGCGCCACGGCGGGCTTGCCCGTCTTGCCCGCGATCTCGGGCAGGTGCGCCCTGAGCAGCTGCTCGTCGACGGCGCAGAGCTCGGCCAGCTCGCCGCGGTCCAGCGGCCGGACGGCACTGTCTGGCGCCGGGGCGGCGGCAGCAGCAGCATCAGTGTTGCCGGTCCCTTCTGGGGCGGGCATCCACGTCACGTGTGTGCTCTCGTCGGGCAGCCAGCCGTGCTTGCTGTAGAACTTTTTGCCAATGTCTGAGTAGAGCACCGAGAAGAGCGCCCCGGCGTGGGCTTGTCCGTCCCCGTTCGCCTGCTGCCCTCTGTGGTGCTCGTCCGCCTGCCAGGTCCGCAGCGCCTCGCCCACCTCCCTCATCATGCGGCTGGCGTAGCCCTGGCCTCTGAACTCGGGATCCGTAAAGACGGCCCCGATCCCGTGCGCCACGACGTCAGTAGCCGCGGCGTCCGTAGCCGCCGTCGCGGCCTGGCCCGATGACGGTGGTGGGTACGAGACGACGGCGGGTTTCCGGTAAGTGTCGCAGGACGAGAGGATGGGCCGCGCGTCGGGCGGCAGCCTGCCGTCGGTCAAGATCCAGCTGCTCTGCAGGCCGTCCTTGGACCCGGGGATGGTGTATAGGTAGGCCTCGCGCTCGAGGTAGTCGTCCAGCGACAGCGCGGGGCCCCACGGCCCGTGGGTCATGGACCAGATCCGCCGCAGCTCCGAGTCTGTCGGGTGTGCCAGGATGAGGGAGGGCGCCGACGCCGACGGCAGATCTTCTGATCGCCCGGACGACCCCATGGTAGCTGTGGTGTCTGTCTGTTGAGGGGGAGGAGGCAGGCAGCGTTCGAGCTGTGCCGGGCCTGAGACGTTCAGGTAGAGGTAGGCTTTGATAGCAGCAGACAAGCCGAAGTGCTCAACTGTCAGCTCTCGAGGCGAAACCAGTAGCAAGTTGAGTTCTCGTGCGGACAGACGAGCCCAGGTGAGCACGGACGGTGGATAGGGCGAGCGCCTTCAAATATGACCTCGACAGTCTCCGCCCTGCTGCGCCTAGCCCGGGCCTGCGCTGCACTCTGTAAATGCACGCTGACAATGGTGTGGGGCCACAGTGAATTGGCTTCCTTGCCCTACCATGTCCTTCTGCGGACCTCGGCCAATGGGGCCGGTGCGTGGTCGCCGTTTCTGGCGATGGTGACCGTCGGTGCATTCTTTGTTAGACGCCGGCCAGAGTGCCAGCCCAGTGCCAGCCAGAGGACAGGCTCCCTGTGCGTGGCTTCCCCGCGGTACGCAGGCGGGCCAGGCCGGGCGAGGGGCATCATCCCTGTGCGAGGGCGTCAAGCGTCAAGTTGAACGAACAAAAGAAAAGTCAACGAGCCAAGCGACGCCCGATCGACTCGCGCGAGCCAGGCCAGCTGACGGCGCTGGCTTATGCCGGCCCAGCCACGGGACCATGATTGGGCCGAAACAGCACAACCGCCCGGAATGCTGGAGATGCTGGAGCGGCGGCCATGGACAGGGTCCCTGCCCCGCGCCTGGAAACCGAGGCGAGGTCAGCAGGCCGCCTTGGCTCCCCAGGTTTTACGTCACAGCTTCTGCTTTTGCCAGTAGCTCAAACATGTCGTAATGTGCACTGTTACTAGCGTGTCGGGATCATGGCAGGTCGTTGGCTGTTCCTGGGAAGGAATGCAATGCCGCCGCTTGGGGCGCTGGCGGTGGCTGGCCTGCGCCGCAAAGCCGAGAGTAAGCGGCAGCCGCAGCAAATCCGGGGGCTAGTTCCGCCCTGTGCGGGACGGGACTCACTCTGGAAGCTCAGCCGCCAGCAGTCCGTCGTCGGCACTGTCTTGAGCTGACTGTTACGCAATTGGCCGATCCCCTTGGCCTGAAGTCGGGTGTTCTGTGCTGGCATCGTCAGTATGGGAGGTGCTCTCTGGTAGGCGGGCAATAATACAGCTGAGACGTCCAAACAGGGGCTTCATCAAATGCATTCGTAAAACATGGACCAGACCAGACCCGGCCTTTTAGGTGACATCCCAGACTCCGCGGCATGAGCACAAGAAGTAGCAGATCGTAAAGAGGCCAAAAAAAACAAGACAGAGAGCTCTATTTCTTGTTCTCCCTCCCCTGCTCGTCTAGTGGCCATGTCCGTCGTCCTCCTCCGCCCTCTGCTCTGGGTCCAGCTTGATGAGCGTGTCGATGCGCATGATGCTGATGCACGCCTCGACGGCACTCTTGAGCTGCCGCACCTTGCTGATGCTGGGCTCCAACACACCCGCCTTGATCTGGTCCACCAGCTTTCCGCGCGCCAGGTCAAGGCCATAGTTGCGGTAGCCCTTCTTGCGCGCTACCACGCGCTCGTCCTCATTGGCGTCGCCGCCCTCCTGCGTCCGCTGTGAAAGGGCGTGCCGCGCCCGCAGCTGAGCCACAAGGTCCGACGCATCCTTGGCCGCGTTAACACAGAGGGTCTTGGGGATCACCAGTAGCGATTGCGCAAACTCGCCGATGGCCAGCTGCTCCCGCGACCCAACCGTGCCCGCGAACTCCTCCAGGTAAATATGCAGTGCTGTTTCAACTGCGCCGCCTCCCGGTACGATGCTGCCGCTTTCCAGCGTCCGCTTGACCGCGCACAGCGAATCGTGCACCGACCGCTCCATCTCGTCCAGCTGGAAGTCGTTGGACCCGCGGAGGATGATGGAGGCCGAGGAGTGCGTTTTGGTGCCCTTGATCAGGATGCACTCGTCGTCCGAAATGCGCTCCTGTGCCACTTCGTCGGCATGGCCCAGGTACGACGGCTCGAACTTCTCGTCGCCGTTGAGGTCCGACAGCGTGCTGAGCAGAGTAGCGCCCGTTGCCCGCGCGATGCGGCGCAGGTCCTCCTTTTTGCAGCGGCGCACCGCCATGGCCCCACGCTCGACGAACAGCTTGAGGCAGAGGTCGTCGATGCCCTTGGTCGTCAGGATCACGTTGGCGCCGGCCTTGAGGATCATCTCGATACGCTCGATCACCATGCCTGCCTCGCGTGCCCGGATCTGCTCGAGCTGCTGCGGGTCGTCGACCGTGATCTGCACGCCCAGCTTCATACGCTCCTTCTGGAAGTTGATGTCGAGCACCGCGATCTTGGCGTCCGTGATACGCGTCTTCATGGCCTGTGATGCCACAGTGCAGTTGAGAGCGTAGCCCTTGACCAGCACCGACTCGAGCGAACCACGGCCGTGGGCCTTGAGGATGTTGACGGCCTTGACCGGGTACTTGGTTTCGTTGCGGTTGTTGGTGGTTTTGACGGCTTGTAGGGCGTCGACGACCATGTTGGCGAAAAAGTCCGAGTCGGCGCCGATAATCTTGCTGGACATGGACGTCTTGGCGATGTTGAGCAGCGACTCGCGTCCCAGGTTCTCGACCTTGACGCTGACGTTGTCGTTCATGTACTTGACCGCCTCACGCAGCGCCAGCCGGTAGCCCGTGATGATGGTCGTCGGGTGTATCCGGTTGCGCATCAGCTCGTTCGCCCTCCTCAACAGCTCCGCCGCGATCAGCACCACCGACGTAGTTCCGTCGCCCACCTCTTTATCCTGTTGTTGGGCCAGGTCCACCAAGATCTTGCCGGCGGGGTGCTCAACGTCTAGTAAGCTGAGGATGGTGGCGCCGTCGTTTGTGACCGTGACGTCCTGTAAAGTCGGCATGTCAGCGTCGTGGTGTGTTTGAAGGAACGAGGGGGCCAAGGACGCACGCCGATATCGTCCACCATCATCTTGTCGAGACCGCTCGGGCCGAACGAGCTCTTGACAACATTCGCGATGGCCTGGGTTGCAAGGACTGCGGTAGACAGAAACGTTAGCCCATGCTTCCTCCAACTTCCCCAACCCAGTTTGTTCTGAGGGCCTCACCATTCTGATCACGGATATCGGGGCCCGAAATCTTCTGGCCGCCGAGGAACAGCGTGCCGTTCCCCGGCTGCGCAAACATCGATGCCATGTTTGAAAAAGGATCAGGACCCGAGCTGCAGCTGGTTTGGGGTATCAAGAAGTCGATGCAGCACACCAGACAGCAGCCTTTCCGTAGTGGAGGCCTTCTGGGTTGTTGTGACGGCAGTGGGGGGAGCAGCAGAAATTCAGTTTGCAGTGCCTGCTCCAAGCTGTTCGCCGCCACCGACCGCCTTGCATTTGGGGGATTTGGAGCTCCATCAGGCAGCGGGCAGCCGCACGGCCCAGGGGGGGACTTTTTTTTTTTCGGCTGGTGCAGTTGTTCCATCCCGTCGTGACGGATCTGACAGGGATCTGGCATGCAGTTCGACCTCCTCATTGGCCGAGCCCGAACATTTTAAGCCACAGCCCACAGCTCGAGTCGTCCCCTGTGGCTGCCCCACGAAGACCTCTGCCCCTCCATCAAGCCGAGCCCCTCCATTTCGCGCGAGTCTTTCGCGTGCGGAATGCGGGGCACAAATTGGGAGGTCGGCACAACCACCACCGGGTGAACCACCCAGCCGCCATCTCCCCGGCCTGAGTCAACATTTTGGGGGACAGGGCAGATATCTGGCGACCCAATTCGACGCCTGGTGCGACCCCGAGACTGTTTCAACCCTCCTCCACGACCGACAACGCAATCCCCGACGACAGCCCCGCAGCAAACCGCAGCAAAGTCCGTCGCAGCCATGGCCGACAACGAGCAGCAGCCGCCGGCGGCCGCCGGCGAGCAGTCGACCGAGCCGTCCAAGAGCGCGCTCAAGAAGGCCGCCAAGGCTGCGCAGAAGGGCACTGAGAAGGCCGCCAAGGCCGCGAAGCAGATGCCCGTCCAGACCAAGAAGACGGACGACATCATCGGCATCACCGTCTCCAAGGACGACAACTTTGCCCAGTGGTACCAGGAGGTCGTGCTCAAGGCCGAGATGATCGAGTACTACAACGAGATCTCGGGCTTCTACATCCTGCGCCCCGCCGCCATGTTCGTGTGGAGCCAGATCCGCAAGTGGTTCCAGGAGAGGATCGACCTCATGGGCGTCGAGGAGACCAGCTTCCCCATGTTCCTGTCCTCCAAATCGCTCGAGAAGGAGAAGGACCACGTCGAGGGCTTTGCGCCCGAGCTGGCCTGGGTCACCAAGGCGTAAGTTTTGGTTCAGATATCTCGGCGCGTGTCTCTACATTCTGGACCCGAGAAACTGACTTTCTGCCGCTCCAGTGGTGATAAGGACCTCGAGGTCCCCGTCGCTGTCCGCCCGACGTCGGAAGCCGTCATGTACCCCTACTACGCCAAGTGGATCCGAAGCCACCGCGACCTGCCGCTGCGCCTGAACCAATGGAACTCGGTCGTGCGCTGGGAGGCCAAGCAGACCACCCCCTTCCTGCGCGCCAGGGAGTTCCTGTGGCAGGAGGGCCACACCGCCCACCTCTCCGAAGAGCTGGCTGGCAAGGAGGTGCTGGAAATCCTCGAGCTGTACGCCGGCGTCTACGAGCAGCTGCTCGCCGTTCCCGTCGTGCGCGGCAAGAAGACGGAGAACGAGAAGTTTGCCGGTGGCTACTACACAACCACGGTCGAGGGTTACATCCCCTCCAACGGCCGCGGCATCCAGGGCGCCACGTCGCACTGCCTGGGCCAGAACTTCAGCAAGATGTTTGACATTACCGTTGAGGACCCGGCCAAGCAGGGCGGTCACTTGCACGTCTGGCAGAACTCGTGGGGTCTGTCAACACGTGTAATTGGTGTCATGGTCATGATCCACGGTGACGACAAGGGCCTGGTTCTCCCGCCCCGCATCGCCAGGATCCAGACCGTCCTGATCCCTGTCGGCCTCACTGCCAAGACCACGCCCGAGGAGAGGACCAAGCACGGCGAGAAGGTGGAGGAGATCAGGAAGACGCTCAAGGACGCCGGCCTGCGCGTCGAGGCGGACCTGCGCGAGGGCTACACCCCGCCATGGAAGTTCAACGACTGGGAGCTCAAGGGCGTGCCGCTGCGCCTGGAGTTCGGCCCCAAGGACGCCGCCAAGGAGGTCGTGAGCTATGCGCGACGTGACACTGGCGAGAAGGGTACCATCCCCATCGCCGACCTCACCACCAAGGTCCCTGAACTGCTCGAGACCATCCAGAAAGCCATGTACGACAAGGCCGATGCCGCCTTCCGGTCACACCGGCTCGTCCTCTCCGAGTGGGACAAGGTTGTGCCCGCGCTCGACTCCAAGAACGTCGTGCTCATCCCCCACTGCCTGGACGGCAAGTGCGAAGACCACATCAAAGACATCACCAAGGGCAGCGGCGTGGAGCTGATGGCCGACGGCCAAAAGGCGCCGTCGATGGGCATGAAGAGCCTGTGCATCCCCTTTGAGCAGCCCGAGGGTGGCATCGTCAAGGGGGAGACCAAGTGCCTGAGCCCTGACTGCGACAAGCTCGCCGAGACGTTTGTCATGTTTGGCAGGAGTTACTAGTCCATGTTCCACCAACCTCCTGCTGTGATGGCCTCCTAGCGCCAGGGTCCAATAAGAGCGTGCCGTTGTCGTTTGGGCGGCAGGCGCATCCGATCTTCCTTCATGTGACGGGTCATTCACTTTCTTCCGAAATTTTTACCTCCCCCGACCCGAAACTTTTAGCTGTGGCGGCAGCGGGCGGAGTAGCAATTCCGGGGCTATAAGGCATGATTTGTGGCACTTTTCG
The DNA here is from genome assembly GCA_000733355.1 of Falciphora oryzae. Classification (NCBI taxonomy): domain Eukaryota; kingdom Fungi; phylum Ascomycota; class Sordariomycetes; order Magnaporthales; family Magnaporthaceae; genus Falciphora; species Falciphora oryzae. The sequence goes on from JNVV01000064.1 coordinate 16,317, forward strand.
AGCGGGCGTGGTGCTGGGATGACAGAAAAGCTGCAGCGAACTCGTAGTTTCTATTTAGATACCTCTCCAATTTCCCTTCTTCTCTTCAAAGGACGCCCTCCCCTCCTTGGCCCATGTTCCTCCAACCTCGCAGTAGTTGACCTTTTTGTTGACCTGTGGCAGAGAGCCTACCACGACGATCAGCCAGTACGTCGTTTCCAGGGTACAGCTGCGTGACTGAACCGGCATGGAGCAGGCACCCGACCATCAAACACCAAGCCCGCCAATAGATTCAGCTCAAGGCCATTCTGGGTGAACACTTGGTCCGATATTTTGTGCGGTGTCCGTTAAGCCTTGCCTTTGGTGTTGAATCGTCGGGAAGTTCTCGGCGGCTGTGCTGCTCGTCGTGCATTCCATATCCTTCCGCCCTTGCTGTGACTGGGTGATGCGCTCTGCTGGCAGTCCCGGGCTTGTGAACAGCGGCGCCAGAGAGCGATGCGCCTGGTCACTAGTAGCAACGTAGAGCATATATATCAACAGCCGAATGATGCAGCACCCTTATTGCTTTCCACCTCTCCCTCTGCTCCATAGGACTATTTCGCCCGTTGACACTGTCAGCAACGTCGCAAGTATAAACGCAACGACGATGTCCGACATTATCGCAGCAGCATACGGCACCATCGTCGGCATCACAGTCGGTGCCGTTGTCGTCGGGTCTTTGCTGGGTGCTTGCCTCGTCCTGTTCGCCCGTCGCAGGGCAGGCATGCGGGCAAGGCTTCGTCAAGCGAGGGCGGCGAGGAGCCGCGGGCGACTTAGAGAGCCACTCCCTGAATCCAATGCAAGGACGAAGGATACCACCGATCCAGGATCAGCCTCTCCGCAGGCAGAGCTGAACGCCACGCCGACGCCGCTGGAGCTGACGACACACCAGGGTCTGCTGTAGGTCCCTCCGTCACAGTCTGCCGCCAGCCTAGGTCTATACAACACTAACACGAAACAACAATTAACGCTCAGATGCGGCCGAACCCCGGACTCATCCATTGCCAGCCCTGTCTCAACCATGGTTCCTGCCGTGGCGCGCACTCGGGACAGAAATGGCCTTGTCTCGCGATTACCAAAAACGGCGCTGTCGAGAAGTTGTCCGAGATGGGGGCTTGACTATAAACCGTGTGGTTTTGATGATGCTTGTCAAGGGGTATCGTTTGGGACTACCTATTGTCCTCTTATCAGCCTGCGCTGTTCCTTTTCTAGAAATTGTTCTCAAACAGATCCTGATTTGTATTTGGATCAACACGATCAGCTTGTAGCCCGTCTCCAATCAAGTGACTTTGTTCTGTTGCTTTCATATTCGAACGTGGCTTTCTTCCAGCATGGCTTTTTATTCGTTCGAAACCCCTATGCGCCACGCTACCTATTACCAAACCCGCAACAGTCGCTGCCTATTATTGTGATTTTATACAGCGTTTGCCGCCCCGGCGTGACGCCCATCGTCCCACCCCCTAAACACCCCGTGGGAAATCACGAGACCCCCCTCGTCCTTGTGCCGCCCGTCGCTCGACACGCTGACCGAGTTGCCCATGATGATGCCGTCGGCCGAGAACGTCGTCAGCTGGACCTCGCTCCCCCTGCCGGGCACGGCCCAGGCGCCGAAGGCGGCGTGGTTGGTGTCGCGGTGGTGGTGGTGGCGGCTGTTCCGGTTCGTGCGGCTGGCGGCGGTCGAGCCGCCCGTGCCGCCCGACGGCGCCTTTTTGTTGTTGTCGCTGCTGCTGCTGTTGTTGTTGTTGTTGTTATTGCCGTTGTTGTGCCCGCTGAAGTGGTTGCTGAGCTTCTGCGCCGTGGCGCGCCACGTCCTGGTTGCCAAGGGGCGGAGGGCCATGCAGGCCACGACCATGATGGACACGGCGAACTCGGTGGTCGCCCAGACGTCTGGTGGCGCGGGAGTGTCAGTCTCGTTACGGGGAATCTAATGAGCGACCGGGTAGAAACAACTTACAGACTGAGATGTAGTTGCCGGTGTACATCATGGAGATGAAGCGGCCCGAGCTGACCATCATGGTGATGATGCCGAGCGAGAAGACGACGACCAGGCCGATTTTCTGGCCGCCGCCTAGGGAGTTTACTTTGCGCAGGAGGGGGATCGGGAGGAGAAATACTGGTGATTTCGATGGCATGGATGTTAGCGCTATGCGTCAACTTGGAACAACCAGACCGGCCCAGTTCCCGAAGCGCCACGTACTCAGAGCTTCAATGGTGATGCACATGGACCAGTTGCTGACCATCAGCGTGGTCGACGCAAAGGTCGAGCAGGTGTCGGGTCCCACGGACCAGTTCACCGAGGGGTCCTTGCCGCACCAGAAGGTGTCGGTGAAGACGGTGATCAGGACCGCGACGACGGTCACGGCAGTGACGAAGTAGAGCCCCGCGCGCAGGGCCCTCTCGTGGCGGGGGATCAGCTGGTAGTAGATGGCCAGCATGCTGAGCTTCGGCAGGTACAGCCCCGCGTCGAAGAAGTAGTTTGTCGCAAACCGGATCCTGCCCAGCTCGACGCCGACCATGTCGAAGTCGGACATGGCGCCCATGCGGTAGGTGAGGGTGTCGCAGACGACGAGGCCCAGTATGCTCAGCGCGGCCAGGACCAGGAGCAGGTCGGATATGACGATGGCGAGCAGGTGGGCGTGCTTCGCCTGCAGGCGGACGGCCGCCCTCAGCCCGACGAGTATCCAGGCGAGCGAGAGCATGAGCCATTCAATGACCTGGAAAGGCGTGTCAGTAGGCGGGCACTTTGGAGAGGAACGAAATAATCTTACCATGACTTCGCTTGGCTGCACCATGGTGAGGGTCTCTCTTGGTGAGCTGCCAAGTAGGGTCTCCAAGCCGGGATCGGCTGCGCAAAGCGAGGGTTTCTCAACGGGCCTCTCCGGAGCGAGAAACCAGAACCAGGGACGATCAAAATGGGCAGGACGTCCGTGTTTACATGTATGTGCCTCGAGCCACGGGGAACAGGGCGCTAGCTCATGTGACCGCACTAGAGGATGTACAGCGAGTCGTCAAGCCCGGCCTAGCGGCTTAGGCCTAAACCTAAACCCAGCCTTCTGGCCGAAGGGACTGGTCGCTTTCGAGGGCGCCACGGCGCAAAACCGGGGTGGTGTGAGGTTGCTTCGGTCGGTCGAGATTCTGCGCGCTAGCTTCCTCTGGGCGCCCCCGGGTTGTTGACTCGCGGTTCCGGAGTTGTGATTCGCACCAGCCAAAAAGCACGCCATCCGGAGGAGGAGGAGGGGCACCCCGCTGCTGTGACCCAAGTGCGTTTCTGGGCACCGCCGGCTCCGGGCCTTTCGAAACTGCAGGGTGTCGCTGCCGAGGTGTGGTTTGCAGATCAGGGTTTCCAGCAATTTTCTGATGAGGGGAAAACGACTGGGAGGGAGCACGTCTCGCAGATAGCAGTTCAACTTTGAGGCGCCAAGCTTCTGTCAAGTGTTTCCTGCCAAGCAGCGATTTTAGAAGATCTCGCCGCCAGTGTTCGCGATCCCGGTCTGGACCTTTATTGTTTGCTAGTTCGTTGGCCATTAGTCTAGGGCCTTGGTTTAGCCAGTGCGCCTCCCACCATCTTGGGCGCGATAACTAGTGATAGAGACTATCTTGGAACTAGACGCCATGTCCCCTAACAACTGCATATGTTTGATGACAGACGATTGTTATTCATCAGCAAGTTTAGCCACCATCGCACGATGTTCTTTTCTTGCCAGCTTACTAGGCGTCTCCGTCCTGTCCTCCATCGGCGGCGCTGGTGCTAGTCCCAGGCCCGAGCTCCCAGCCCACAGACACGATCTGGCACAACCATGGCAAGATCCGATCAAGTGTGTGAACAGCTCGGACACCCAATTGCGACAGCACTCTACCCCCGCCTCGGTGTTTGACTCTTGGGCGAGGGGCAAAGCCCGATCCAGGCATGCCCCGGCACGCTCACCTAAATTTAAATGAGAGCCGGTTTGGTGGGGATCAAGTCGATCGGCCTCTCATAGGTCACCGTGCCCGGGTCCCGGCAGGCAGTCGGTTTTAGGTTTTGGCGAGGGGAACGGGATGCCACCACCCAGAATGGATCCTCGAACTTGATCTCCCGTTTTCGTTTTCCGTCAGCCCGGGAGGCGGCCCAGGTGCCACATCCGCCAGGCCTTTCTTGGAGACAGAGTTCGAACGTGCCTGACACGGTTCCGTTTGTGTTTTCCATGTTTTTATACGTAATGTGCGGTCCCCTATGCCCTTTACCCTTGTTGCGGTTCAAAATCCCGCTCGCACATGATCCCTACTGGCAGGCACAAAGGAATTCCATACACACACACATATATATACGCACACATCTGCAGAATAAGAGAATGCATTCCCTACCCCGTTTCAGAACCCACCCGTCCCCTTGACCCTCCTCAGCGCCCCCACGATACCCTTACCCCAACTGAACCGCCCCGGATCGACCCCGATCGCCCCGTCCGCCTCGTCCCCGTCCGCGTCCCTCCAGACGCCGTCCTTGCGATCCAGGGCTCCATACAAATGAGTGTTCTGGTTGCGGCGCAAACCATCAACCCAGTCGCGCGCCACCTCTGGCGGCAGGTCCAGCAGGACGTTGGCCTCTTGGCTGTGCATCCAGCTCTGCGTGTCCTGGTTGCCGTTGCCGACGACGGCGACGCGCCCGTCGGCGACCAGCAGCTTGATGTGGCACGACCGCAGCCGCTTGCTCTGCGTGAGCGGGACGGTGCAGTCCTTGCCCACGTACCAGTGGTAGTGGAGGTGCTCCCGGCCCGCGGGGGACAGGGCCGCGTGCAGGCGGTGGGCGATCATCTCGTTGTGGCCGCCCTGCTTCGGGAGGAGCTCGCCCTGTTGCGGTAGTCCGTTAGAATCTTGATCACGGCGAGGAGACCACAGGAGAAGCAGTCCAGCAATAGTTGCGACTTACGATATCGTTGTAGCCAAGGCATATGAAGCACGTCACATGGACCCCGCGCTCACACGCCTCGACTATGGAGGGGAGCAGCGGCTCCGCGTTCAGGGTCGGGCTCTGGATGAAGACGCTCCTGACAGCGTACCTGAGCGCCGCCAGCCACGACGCGTTCTGCGGATTCGACACGGAGCTGTTGTCGGGCGCGGCGTGCTTGGGGTCTGGGCGGAAGTCCGGGTTCGTCGTGTGGTTGAGATGCCGCGTCACGGCCTCCATGTGCGTCATGGCTGGCGATTTGCCGTCGTTGCAGTTTGATTGTGTTAGGAGCGCCTGGACTCGGCGACCCTCGGCGGCGATTGTGTCGTCGTAGACCCGACCGGCGCCGGCTTGATCGTCAGGGGTCGGCGATGCTGTATGTCCGGACCTACTCCCATGGCCTTCCTGGAAGCAACGGACATCGTCAAGAGCGGCGGGGCTGTCATGCGTCGGTAGCGGTGGGCTGAGCGCCTTGCTCCACGACAACAACGCCATGTCGTAGACCGAGTCCACGATGGGGCCTTTGAGGTGCACCAGCATCTCGAGGTTGTCGTTGTCTTGGACGTTGTTGCTTTGCAGCACCGCCACCCGCCGATCGACGACCATGTACTTGCAGTGGAAGGTGCCGAGGATGGGGTTGTGGTAGTTCATCACCTGCAAGTCCAGGTTCGGGATCTCGGCCGCGGCAGGAAGGCCAACCGCGCTGCCTGTGTAGTCCTTCTCGGACATGACGGCATGGGGCTCGACGAGCTGGCGGATGGACCCCCGGTCGTACATGATCTTGACGACAACCTTTTGGTTCGTACTACGCTCGCCCACCCGCCGAGACAGCTCCTTCAGGGCATCGGTGATGATCTTGGACGCCTCGCTGTTTTGCCAGAAGTTTGTGGCCAGGAAGACCTCGCGGTTGGCGCGGACGATAAGGTTTGCCATGTGTCGGACGATATCGGGGATTCTGTGAAGTTTATCAGCAACAAGGGCTGCTGCTTGCGTTGCTCAGCATACCAGACTCACGTTGAGATGATTGTCAGGGGGAGAACGCCACAGCTGCCCATCAAGGACGGGCTAACCATGCCCCTTTCCGGATGGCCGTCGATAGACACCAGCGCGTCGTGGTACATCTTGAGGAACAGGTCGCTGGGTCTCTGGCAGCCCCAGCGCCCACACATAGCCGCCTTGTCGAGACCATCGGGTAGGAGCGTTCTGCTCACAGCAGCTCTCCCGCCCTCCTCCTGAGACGTTGGTGGTGATGGCTGCCTTCCCACAGACTTTTCATGGGCATACAGCCTCTTCCACGCCTCCTTGGGAGCTAGGCTGGGCTCCCTTGCCAGCAGGGACGACACGCTCTCGGCCGAAGTGCACATAGATAGGACCTGCTCACCAAACGTCTCAGCCCGCAGCGGGGGAGACGGCACCTGGTCTTTGTCAGCAGCACCGTTAGCGGCCTTTGCGTTGCTGTCAGGACAAGGAGGCACGCTGCCGCCACCCATCAGGTCCCCGGGGTCGGCCGCTATCGTGTGCATATTGTTATCGCTTGGCTGCTGCCGGACGTCAGGACGGGACGTCGACAAGTTGGATCCTGAGCGAGGGGTGGTGTAAGCGTGGTACGGAAACGCGACAAAGGCCTGGTAGAGCACGTCGGCAACGGTCCAGGCGTCGTCGGTGACGGGCATCTTGGCGCTCGTCTTCTGCCGTAAACGGTTTCCACGATGGATTTGTTTACATAACAGTCCCGACGGGGAACAGAGGCGATGGATGTCATTGCCCCTGGGATGGCGTAGGGCCTCGTCAGCGGCCCCATGGCCAAGAGATTTCGTTCTTGTATGGGCGCGCGCCGGTGCATGAGGTCATGGCATGCCGAGGAGCTGACGCACGCCTGGCCAAGGAACCAAGGTCGGGGCGCCAAGAAACAGGTTCAGGTGCCAAGCGGCGGTGCCGAGCAGCCGGGCTCCGGTGGGCTGGTTGGGCCTGGCGATCGCTAAGATCAATGGATTTCTTTTTCGCCTCATTTAATTCCATTTGATTTCATTTGGTTGTTGGTTGGTGGTGGGCACGAGACGATTCACTCGAACCAAAGGCATTGTTGCGCTTTTTCCGCATCATCTTTTCCCACGCCGCAAAAAAATAAAAATAAAACCCCTGCTCCGGCGCATGTTGTCGTCAACCAGCACTGGAATAACGCTCAGCAAGAATTCCGATGCTAGCTGCTGCCCGGCCGAAGTGACACCCCGAATCCTCCATATTTCTCTCCCAATATCAGACGCCTAGCGGAAGATTTCTTCGGGTCCTCGCCCGCTTACAACCTCGACTGCCGGTCCGATCTCCTTACCCGATGCAACCTGACAATCCGGGGAATGACCCCCATCTCTTTGGAGCCGCGCGGTGGATAATGTCAATGCCAGGTAACGAGCCACTGACGGATGGGCATCAGAATTGAATTCGCATTCAACCGGGCCAGCAAATTATTATGCTTATTTTGATGATTGCCTGCCAGATAGAAAACAATATCGACATCTCCTGTCAGATGTTGTATAAAGCGGACCTGCAGCCACATCCGCGGGCAAGGCCTGCTGGCCATCACCCCCGGATCAAACCACTTCCTGATCTCCCAAGATGCGCGGCCCGGGCCTGTTGAAGTGGGCATATTTTGCGTTTGCCGTCTCGCCGGTGTCGACGGCGCCAACGCCAGCAAGCGATGGCAAATGCGCAAAAGTAACCAAGCGGATGCCGTGGTATGGTCTCCAGCTTGCGTATCGCACACAGTCTAGCCCACGCCGGAATCAAAGCTGACGAACACACACCGTCACTCCACCTCGACGGTAGGCACTCCATGCTCGATGAGGACAAAAGGGCCTACCTGGCCGCCGAGGTGTGCGTCATGGCATCGCCGGCCAAGCTGGCGGCGGTACCCGGGGCCAAGACGCGCTGGGACGAGCTCGTGGGCCTGCACCAGATTCACGCCCTGCAGATCCACAGCACCGGCACCTTCCTGCCCTACCACCGCTACTTTCTGCACGCCCACGAGTTTCTGCTCAACGAGTGTGGGTACAGCGGAGGGCTGCCGTAGGTCGCCTATCATTCTCGTCCCACCTGCCACTCACATCAGCTTACAAGAGAACAAACCCGAGGCTAGATACTGGGACGAGACCCTAGACGCGGGCAACTTCCTCAAATCCCCCGTCTTCAACCCCACGCTGGGCTTCGGCGGCGACGGCAAGGGGGCGCAGAGCTGCGTGCCCGACGGGCCCTTCGCCAACGCGACCGTCAGCATCGGCCCCGGGTTCCAATCCCAACCTCGCTGCGTCAACCGCCGGATCACAAACTTCCTCAGCGCCGGCTGCGGCGCCGCGCAGGTGGCCGCCGCCATCGCGCCGGAAGCGTACGAAGACATGTGGGTGCGCGTGTACAACGGGCCGCACCTGACGGGGCACATGGCCCTTGCCATGATGGTGAGTTTTTGGGTTTTTGGCCAGATGCTTTCACCAACAAGAAGAGTAACTTAGACCGTCACTTTCCGTGCTTGTCCAGAACGGAGACTCCATCACATCCCCCGGCGACCCCCTCTTCATGCTGCACCACGGCTTCGTCGATAAGATGTGGTGGGACTGGCAGGCCAGTGACCCCGCCGCCCGGCTGGCGGCCATGGGCGGGCCCAACGCCCAGGACCCGGAAACCGGCTTCCTCGAGTTCCCCGGCGGCATCGAGGAGGAGTCGAGGATGTGGGGGAAGCCGACGGCCGAGATGCTGGCCGTGACGCCCGACCCGGCGAGGGGCGACCCGGGCAACGTCACGACCCTGTCGCACATCATGACCTCGCTCGGCATCATACCGGACGCGACGGTGGGGGACGTCATGGATATCAAGGGGGGTTATCTGTGCTATGAGTACGTGTAAAGACAGGATCAGGTGTCACATTAGCATCCGCGCAACAGGCCAAGGCCCGGACTAGGATATATTTCTCAATTTATCCGCTACTGTAAAATCTCTAGGCAGGTAAGTAAATAGCCACCAGGAAACTGCATGACGCTATTCCAAGCCACTGGGAGCTACCTCGCGCTCCTCAGTCCAACAGCCTTAATAATACCACCTGTATCAGCCGTCTAGCAAAGGCACCAGCGCTAGTGTATGAGGCTCCGATTGCACGGTCTATACCCAAGAAAGAGAAAAACAAGAACAGATAGAGAAAACCGTTTACAGCTCGCCGATGCTGTCAACGTCGGCGGCCTCGAGCTTGGCAAAGTCGGTCGAGGCCAGCTCGTACACAAAGGCCAGGGTCATGCGGGCGTGCTGCAGCATGTGGTCGAAGCTGAGGTACTTGATGAGGTCGTCGGTGGAGTGGATGTGGTCGTCGGACAGCTCAAAGGCCGACTCGATCACGAAAGCGGACGGGTAGCCGGCCTTGGACGCCGAGGCGTGGTCGCTGCAGGCGTAGCCGCACTTGGTCTCGACGAAGGGGATGGCGCAGTACTCGACGATGATCTTCTTGATGAAGTCGGTCAGGGCCGGGTCGACGTAGTCGACGATGACACCGACGCTCTCGGGCTTGCCAGCGTCGACGGTGCGCTGGACGAAGCCCGTCATGTCCTGCTGCAGCATGGCCTTGACGTCGCGGTGCTGCTTCTCGTAGGCTGAGAAGATGGCCTGGCTGCCCAGCAGGCCGCCCTCCTCGGCGCTGTACCAGTGGAACTCGACCGTGTTGTGGAGCTTGCCCTTGGCGAAGTCGTCGCTCTGCAGCAGGGCGCGCAGGGCCTCGAGGATGGTGACGGTGCCGCTGCCGTCGTCGTCGGCGCCGGGGGCGGCCAGGATGGAGGGCAGCCACAGGTTGATGCTGTCCTGGTGGGCGCCGACGACGATGGTGGACTCGGAGCGGCCGGGGATGGTGGCGATGATGGAGTTCTGGCCCCACGAGTGCTTGAAGTGCTCGACGCGGACGCCGTGGGCGTGGGCGCCGGCGTCGGCGATGGTCTTGTTGACCTCGGACAGCAGCCACTCGGACGACTGGCGACCCGTCTCGGACTTGTAGTAGCGCGTGTGGAAGCTGGTCAGCTTCTCGAGGTGGGCCTTCATGTGCGCCTTGTCGAGGCCCTTGAGGAGCGGCTTGATGGCGTCCTGCTGGGTGGCCTTCTTGGGGAAGACGGCGGTGCGGCGGGTGCGGAGGGCGCCGAGGTCGGGGGTGTCGGTGATGTCCATGAAGCGCTGGCCGTTCTGTGGTTTGGTTTATCAAGTGTCAGCACTCAATCCCTCTGGGTCGGTTACATCAAACACATCAAACATCAAACGTACCCGGCGCAGCTCCCACTTCTCCTCCTCAGTCACCCATCGCGTGTCGCCCGGGGCCAGCTCGATGTGGAACTTCTCAGCCTCGGCAACCTCGGGGTGCAGCTGAACGTGGTCGGCCTCGGTCTCCTGGACGAAGCGCGCGCTGATGGCCGGCAACAGCAGCGCGAGGATGGACGTCGACGCCTTCATGGTTGGGGAGTAGACAGTGTGAAAGCGTAAGTTTTTTTTGGTCTGATCTTGTCCCGAAGGTTAATCGACGATGACTGTTAGATGGGACGGATGGAAATGATGGAGAAGGTTGGAGAAGGCGGCTGGTGGGGAATGAAAGGTCGACTCGCGGAGCTGTCGGAGTGAGGCGTGACGCCGCCAACTCGACACGCAGCGGCCCGTGCGTCCTGCAGTTCCCGTCGGCGGCCCTGGCGCCTGATTGGCTGGTCCCGAAACCCACCCAGACACGTCAATCGTCTCCACACGAAGCCATCCCATGCAGCTTGGTTGTGCAGGTTATTCCCCTGAGCCCCTCCATTGCCCGCCCCGACCGACTATTCCATGGAACCGTTAAAAAGGCGGGCACTCCCTGCTGTCTGCCGTCCCCCGCGCCCGGCCAGCCTTGCCTGATCTCACCTAACTCACTGGGTAAATAGTGACCGGCCCAGCCCGTCCTCGCCGCCGCCATGCCCAAGCCAAGCTCAAAACGAAGCAGTAAATCTTCCTCCTCGTCGGGCAGCGATGCCGGCCCCTCCCCCCAACCCTTCGAGCTGATCCGGCGCGGCGTCAAGAAGCCGTCGCCGGCGGGCACGGGCCTGTTCCTGGCCCTGCGCGCCCTCGACCTGCCGCTGCAGTACAAGCTCGTGTCGGGCGCCTGGTCTGTCCCGCTGCTGGGCCGCCTGGGCCTCGCCGCCGCTCGCCCCGTCGTCACCACGGTCGCCCGCACCGGCGTCACCGCCATCGACCGCCTGCGCCTCAGCCGCCCGGGCCTGGTGCTGCTGGCCATGGCCGCGGGAGCCACCGCCAAGCACGCCATCTGGGTCGTGGGGCTTTCGCTCGAGGAGCTCCGCCCACCCGCCGCCGTCGTCGTAGCGGGCTTCAACAGCGTCTTCAACAGCATCAACTCGCTGCTGCTGGTCGCCGCCGTCACCTCCACCTCCATCTCGGGGCCCTTCATCCCCGTGAACCACCCCAAGCTGGGCGGCAAGTTCTACGTGCCCGTGCAGATGGCCGTCGGCGTCGGCCTGTACGTCGTCGGCATGGGCCTCGAGCTGGTCTCGGAGGTGCAGCGCCGCCGCTTCAAGTCCAAGCCCGAGAACAAGGGCCGCATCTGCAAGAAGGGCCTGTGGGGCGTGGCCCGCCACATCAACTACACGGGCTACGCCCTGTGGCGCACCGGCTTCACCCTGGCCGCGGGCGGGTGGATCCCCGGCGCCCTCGCCGCCGCCTTCAACGCTTGGGCCTTCGTCACCAGGAGCACCGTCGAGCTGGACGCATACATGAGCCGCAAGTACCGCGATTCGTGGTCGAGATACAAGAAGGAGGTCAAGTGGGTGTTGCTGCCCGGCATTTACTGAGAGCCGGGACGCGCAAACCTGCTTGCCCGCACGCGCAATGATTACACGATTGATGTTTAAAACTCTCACCGCAAAGCCTTTGCATGGAACAAAACACGGGGGAATTGGTTATATACAGTATATGCTAGGTGCACAGGAACGGAACCTCTTTTTAAGCCCGCGGCGGAATCCGTCGAACGCGGCTGGCTTGTCGATTTTGGCCTTGGAAGACCTCGGCCCTATATATCCTACCAAGTCGGATCCGAGCTGACGATTTCCCGGCTCGGGCAGTTGCCATCTCAAAAGTTGAATCTACGCGAATAAAAATATATATATATTGGTGTCCCATGGCGTCCGATTATCCATGCTTCCTTGCCAACGTTCTTCACAGGGGGCAGTCCTGATCGTATCCCGTGGATCCTGAAAATTGCAGAATCGCGCTAGCCGTATTAAGCTTAGCGAATGGCCCGTGCCCACGCTGCCTGGAAGGGGCACAGGGGAAACAGAAGGGAGTTGAGACTGGAGATCCAGTGGGGACGACACATGGAATCTCCGTTGTGATGCAACGCGATAAATCGCATTGGCTTCACCGTTTCGCTTCACAGGATTTGCTTGTTTTAAAAGGGGACATTGTAGGCTTGACTTACATGTCCAGTTGTTGCCAACGGGGGAGCAGTTTAACAGCTCCATCATGGAGGATCGAGCCAATGGGGAAAGATGTTTGACCGTTGGGTCGACTCTAACGGGACGCGCCTTATCTAGCGAGGGTCAAAGGGTGAAGGGTGGATGCCAAGCCTGAAACAGGGTTGGGGCCTCAACGGGCCCTTTGAGACGAACGACAGGAGGGTTCGGCCATACAAAGCCTCGTGTCTCGCGCAGCCGCGCATCCATGGCATTCCAGTTGCCTCGGCCTTTTCGTTTTTCCCCTTTTAGTTTTTGAGTTTCTGCCCCTCCTTATCCTTCCCTCATCCCATAGCGTCTTTTCCTCCTCCTCCTCGACGACGATCCCGACGACGATACCATACCCCGTGATCACTATGGCGACAAAGGGAAAGGGCCGCCCAGCCGCGCTGGACTACACCAACGTCGCAAGCGCCGACCGGGACGACGAGGAGCAGCCGTTGTCGTCGGCCACCGACGTTGACGTGGAGTCCATCATGGGCGAGGACCCGATGCGGGAGGAGAAAAGGTCGTGGCACCACCGCCGCTCAAGGCGAGAAGCGCACGATGAGGGCGAGGGGGGCAGGAAGGGCCGAGGCAAATGGACCCGGGCGCTGGCGCTCTGGAGGCGGTACCGCTGGCTGATCGACACAGTGCTGTTGCTGGTCAACATCTCGCTGTCGCTGCTGCTGATGCGCAACGTCGAGCGCGAGCTGTCGGTCAGCAAGATGCAGGTCGGGGGCGACGTGACGGGGGCCGGTCCCGACTGTGAGGGGAATTCCCGATTCTTTCCCCTTTTTTTTTTTTTTTTTGGCTTTCCCTATGCCATGTTTGGCTGACTGACGGTGTTGTTCTGCACAAAAGTTCCGACGAGGATCATCAAGTTCAACGCGGACCAGGCGTTCGTGCCGAACAACGCGGCCGAGTTCTTCTCCAACAAAACCATCGAAAAATGGAACACGATGCTGCCGTGTAGGATTGATCCCTCGTCCCTGGCCGATTGGCCGACTAACCCCGTTTTCGATGCTAACTCTGCCTCTATGGCCACGCGTCAGCAAACTCGGGATGGGGCGACATGGAGACGACCAAAGACACCTTCTTCACCACTTCCATGACGCACCAGCTGCATTGTCTGGTAAGGATCCGTCGTCGCGAGAGCAGCTTGCGTTGGGGCAGACGGAGCTGACCCCTTGCCCAACCCAGTTCATGATGGGCCGCATCTACGCCGGTCTCACCAACAACATGACCGACAAGCTGGTGCCCGACTACCACACCCACTACCTCCACTGCGTCGACTACCTCCGGCAGGGCATCATGTGCTCGGCCGACCTGGCCATGGAGCCGCACGACCCGACCGACCCCGACGACAACGGGCCCGGCGACGGGAGCTGGAACGGCCACCACGGTAAGAGTCTCGGTGGTCCCTATGGCTGCTGCGTGCAAAGCTCGCGAGCTGACCAATGTTTTCTGTCAACAGTTTGCAAGGACTACAGCCACATCATCCCGTACCTGGAAGGTGAGTTGACTTCTTTTCGCGTCTCCGAACATGTCAATGTCGAGTTGCGTGTCTACCTAATATCCTAGAAGAAAAAAAAAACGTCTAATGTCAAGTCAACAGAGCAAATATCCGAGGGTATCAGAAAGGTCTTGCCAATCGACGACTAAACCAGACGGGTAAGCAGATAAGTGTCTGTATCAGTGTAACCATGTAAGCCAAAAACGGTATATACCCGATAATTATATATGCAGTTTCAAGTCGCTGGAGCTGGATGCAGGATAGACGGCGGTAGTAAACGAGGCAAAGCGAATCGGTCACGAGAAGAGAGAGCAACGGAAGCCCCGTATCACATGCTGTCCTCCATCTGCTTGCTGCGGACCTTGGCCCACGTATCGCGCTCCTTCTTGCCGCCCTGACTCTCGAGTCCCATGCCGCGCTCGACCCACTCGCGGCTGCCCATGTGGCTGAGGCGTGAGAGGGCGCGCGCAAAGGCGAAGGCCTCCTCGTCGCCCGAGAACAGGTTAGACGCCGCCTTGAGCTTCTCGACGTTGTGGTCCAGGTCCTCCATCATGTGGCCCATGGCATCGTCGACCTCGTCGTCGCTCAACCGAACGTCGTCTTGTTGCTGTTCTTGACCACCCTCCTTCTTATGCGCGGCAGCCGCGGCGGCCATGGACTCGCGCATTTCCTGGCGCGACACAAACAACTCCGAGAGCGGCACGGCCGTGGTCAGCACCAGCTTCGCCTGGCCCTCGTAGACGGCGTCTATGAAGGTGATGAAGCGGCGGGCGAGGTCACGCTGGCGGTACGTCATTCCGGGCACGTCGGTGACAATGAAGGCGTCGTAGTTGCGCACGAGCTCGATGTAGTCAGCGGCGCCCGTGGGGCGGCCGATCAGCTCGTCAAACGTGAACCAGGAGGCGCGGCCGCTGACGCGGGGCACATAGATCTTGCGGCCCCAGACCGTGTGCATCTCGGGGTGGGGCTCGGGCTCGTCCGGGTCACCCAGGAAGCGGAACCACTTCTCGGCGTGCGAGTGCGCGTGGTTGTCGAGCGGGGAGTGGTAGACCCCTGATGGCGGGCGGGGGATCTTGCGGTAGTCGGTGGACGAGTCGAGATTGATGACGTGCAGGCGGTTCTTGAGCAGCTGTATGGCAGGGATAAAGGACTCCCGCTGGACGCCGTTCTTATACAGCTCGTCGGGGTGGCGGTTTGAGGTGGTGACGAGCACGACGCCGTGGGACATGAGCGACTCCAGCAGGCGGCGCAGGATCATGGCGTCGGCGACGTCGGTGCACTGGAACTCGTCGAAGCACAAGACGTTGCCCTGCTGCGCGATGTCGGCAGCCACGAAAGGCACGGCGTCGATGTCGTTGCCGTGCTGCATCTTCATCTTGTGCAGCCTCTTGTGCACGTCCTGCATGAAGTTGTGGAAGTGAATGCGTGTTTTTGACCTCACATTGGCCGGGAGCGTGTCGTAGAAGAGGTCCATCAGCATCGTCTTGCCCGAACCGACGTCACCGTACAGGTACAGCCCGCGTGGCAGATCCGCAGGTATGTCCTTGAGAGCCGCCCTCTTGTCGCCCCCGCCCCCGAAGAGACTGGCGAAGAGGGACTTCTTGGGCGGTTCCAGGAGCGAGGCGAGGGACGGGTGCTCAACTGGCCGGGCACGGTAGTGGCGCAGCTCGTCGTGGAGGTGCTGAAGACTGCCTATTATGCCTAAAGGAGAGGAATGTCAGGGTCTGCAGAGGGAGAGAAAGGCAGACGCGAGGGAGGGCCCACGGCACATGCCTCGTTGGTGTTCATCGTCGCGCAAACGCCCCTCGTCGACGCGCCGGTCGTACTCCTGCATTGGACCTATGTCATCCTTGTTGACTGTGTGTGTGTTGGCCAGGTTAGCAGGGAGGGACTCTGGACGAGACATGGGAGAGGCGGCGCAAGCGCGATGCAGCAAGACAGACGCACCATTTTCGACCGTAGACGCGGCCACGCTACTGCTCGCTCGTCTCCTCTGGCCCGCATAGAACACTGCGGGAAGAATCAATCGCGAGGCAGGCCGCCTGGCAGTGTGGAGGAGGGACTTGGACGGCGGGCTTTTCAGGATCGACTTGAAGGCAGCGGGTCTCGGCGCCGGCGCAAGTGGCATGGGTCGTGCGGGCCAGGAGCTAGCGGCCGAGGAGACAGCAGCAGGAACGGCAGTGCCGGTGGCCGTCCGGAAACACCTCGTGCAAAGTATGCGACGGCGTTGGTGCCTGAGGGGAGGACGGCGGCTTGCGCCGGCCGTGAGGGGAAGCCGTAGGGCCGCAGCGGCTAACGGCGGATGGCAGCCCATTGCGCGTGTTCAGAGGGGAGAGAAAGAAACAGAAAAGGACAGAAAGTAAAATTTACAGACTCCAACAGAACGGCCTTAATTTCTCCAAGCAGAAGATTTGGGGTTTGTTGGTAGCACGTAATGGTGGCAGCACGTAAAGGCGCAAGCGGAATAAAGAGCCAGCGCGGGATGACGAAGGGGCCATGGATTGTCCCTCTTCCATTCCACGATACCGAGGCTTTCCCGACTTTATGGAGGTGTGGGGCACCGCCTTTGGGGGAAAGTCCAAGCCGGTGGATCAAGCGCCCCTCCTCTCGGGGAGAGCAGCGGCAATCAAATGTGACCAAGATGCAGCGTGGCAGCGTGCCAACGCGCAAAATCACCACGCGGGGAAGCAAGCGTGGCAAGCATGCTGGCAATGGCGAAATTAAGCTTGCATGACGGCCTCGAATCCGGTCAGGACTAGAAACACTGGATTGATCGTTTTGCTTTGTGCTAGTACCCTTTCTAATGATATAATCTTTAACGGCCACCACCGCCAACGCCAACGCCCGAAACCGAGCGCAACCATTAAAATTAAACAAGCCCGAACCCAAGACGCCGCATCTTCCGTGCAGCGTCTCCATGCAGCCCATAATCTCCATCGACTTGCTCGTTTTAAGAGGGGTCAGACGCCCCTTCCCTTGGTCCGAACACGGCCGTGATTGGGCAATTATACTCATTTTCCCTTTATTTCCGTGAAAGGCTTATTGCTGGTTGGATGACCAGCCATTGAGTGGACAGCGCCCCATCCGAGGCGTTTACAGCATCAGCGCCGCCGCCAGGACAGCACCCATCAGCCCGCCGACCGGAGCCTGGACGTGCGCGCCGGCGCCGGGCCTCGATGTGGTCTGTGGGGTGTTGCCGGAGCCGCCCGTGGGAGGAGGAGGAGGAGGAGTCCCGGCGCCACCATTGCCGCTGGTGTTGGTATCGGTAGGCGCCGGCGGCGCAGTGGTCGTGGTCGAGACGTTGTTGTTGCCCCTCGCGCTGAAGACGCCGCCGCGGGGCCCGCCGGGCGGCGAGACGGCCGTGACGTTGCCGCGGATGCCCGCGCCGTAGCCCTCGATGTTCTGCGGCCTCGTGCCGGGGTTGACGACGGCGTACATGCCCCTGGCGCAGTGGAAGCCGGTGTTCTGCGAGCAGTAGAAGACGAGCGGGTTTGTGTTGTTGACCGTGACCTGGAACACGTTGGGCCCCTCCTCGCCGGCCTTGATGGGGCCCGTGAAGCCCGAGAAGACGGGGGACTCCTGCGCCGGCCGACAGGGGGCGTCGAAGCGGCCCTGCACCACGCTGTGGTTTACGGCGAAGAAGTGGAACTCGAGCACATCGCCCTTTTCCGCCTGCGTCACGTTGGGGCTGAAGCGGAGGCCGCCGTTGCCGACGTCGATGCGCACCGTCTTGGCTGCCGCCTGCAGCGCCAGCGTCGAGGCGACGAGGACCTTGCACAGGGAAAGCATCTTTGCGGGATGGCTTTGTTGTGTGGAGGAATGTGTTCTAGGAAGGCGTAAAGTTGCTGCTTGATATAGGTGGGTGTGCGGTTGTCTTATTATCACTATAAGTCAAGATGACCGGTGTAGTGCCGCAATGATGAAGCCTTGCCAACGATGGGAATGATGATCCCGAGATAAAACCCAGGTCCTGACGAGGAAATAGTCGCCTTTATATCCCGCGGCTGGCGTTCTCATCCTGCGCACTACTCCAGGCCGATATCCGAGAGGGTACCCGGGCTCGGACGCTGGCTGGCTGGATTCCTACCAACTGTGGCTTGCAGAGCCCTCCATCGCGAGGAGGCGTTGTCGGGTAGCCCACACTCCGGCTTGACCCCAAAATAGGGACAAGAAAATTGGTGATTCGGCCTTTGTTAACCACCACACGCTGCAGGGGTTCCACAAACCCTGGACACAGCCCCCAAGGCTGCAGGCACAGCTGGATGCTGTTTGCGGCGCTCCCATTCGTTTTCACATTCCGATGCTGGAGCTAGCCCCCAACTTCAAGGAACAACCCCGGCAGGCTAGCATTCCATGGCGAGCCTCCACTTCTCGTAAAAGCTTGGCCAGGACCTCAGCGCGGTTTGCTGGGTATTGCTAACACTAACACCACACTGGAGGTACATCATCTGGCATGCGCACCGCGCGCCCTTCTCCTAGGGCCATTTGCCTCCTGGTCAGGCTAACAGATGGATGCAGCGCTTCGGCGTCACAATGGAATGTGCACAACAGCAGGGAATGCCTCCAGCCCCCTCACTTTGCACAAGCGTGGGCGAGGAGACAGCGCTGATGCCGAGCCACGTTGTGCTGCCACCTATTTTGAGCTCAATAAGCGCCACCGGCCGCACCTTCCGGCTGTTGGCCCTAGCGACACCGCCACGTCCCATGTGCCGTAGTACGTCAGCTCACCTCAAACCCGCTAAAATAGCTCCCCTCCATCTGCTCGCCCATCTTTTCCACATCTGACGGGTTGCAACCCCAACCCCATCGAAGGGTGCATCCAATCGCCAAGCCAAACAAGCGCGCAACCCCGAATAATTGGCAGGGATCAACAGGCGCGCAACCGACCGCCATTATTGATCCTTCGGCTGTCGCAGGATCCGCTGCCCGCAGGGCCGGTTGCGAGTCCACCCAAGGACCAGACCGACAAGCGTCTCTGCTCCAGTCGCAAGCTTCAAATTATTGGCCAGCTCGTACCCAGCTCCCGCGCCTGCTGTGATACAGGACCGTTGGGGCTGACGCTGACACCCGCACGACGCTGAGGTGACATCGCTGCCATCTACCAGACGGACCGTGCTTGATTTCTCTGTTATCGGACTCGAATATCGGAGTTTAGGCCTACCCATCGCAGCACAGCTAAGCGACCCTGCCTCTCTCACCTGCACCTCGCATTCCCGTCACCTCCCTCTTTCAACCCCCTATTCGTGCTCCTCCACTCTCACCGCACCGCCGTGCCCGCCACCTGCCCTCGGCTTGACCATGTACTCTGTCCGACGGCCATCCCGACTGCTTCTGATCCGGACCACTCTCGATGGAGATCGTGGGTTTGCAGGCTGTCTCGGCTGAGAATTCCTGTCCCTCCACTCTGATACGATACTGCTCTCTCGCTGGACCTCCGAACAGTCTGCATTGACCACTGCCTTTGCCGACGACGCGTCCTGAGTTTCCTCATCTTCACTGCTGGAGCTGCTGCTGCTCCTCCTCACATACGGCATGGCGTTGCCAGCCTGAGGGTGGCATGAGGCAGCCCCATCAGTTCTGCTCCCCCGTGTACTTCCGCCTCCTCCCCCGCCTCCGCTTCCTTGCCGCTGGCCGCCACCATAGCCACCGGGGCGACCTTCCTCCACGATCCCTTTGACCATCATGCGGACGTGCGATACCTCGCGCTCGGTGCGCTGCATCATTAGGCGCGAGACCTTGTCGGCCAGCTTCCGCACGTCGTCCTTGGTGCGCCACCACAGAAAACGGTGGCTGAAGTCGCACCGGTACTGCGCTGTCCAGCTCGCGAAGCTGCCCGCCTCGCCGTGCGCCTCCAGGTCTGCCCGTACCTCGGCGTCGGCCAGATCCTTCTCCGTCCACACGTCCCCGCGACGCATCGCCTCGGCCCGCCGGCCCGACGCCACCAGGAACGGCCGCTCCAGCGCCTTGAACTGCCGCCACAGGTCCCGCAGGATCTGCTGGTGCAGCGTCAGTGTGTGCTCTGACAGGCTGAGCCGGAGCAGCTCGATATCGGTGCTGTTGATGTTTTCCGACGAGCCGCAGCCGCCGTAGTCGTCGTCGCTCCACTCGCCGCCGCTGGTGCGCCGAGACCGGCGGTGGCTCCTCCTGCGGTGGACACTCTCTTCGGCCTCGATGTGGCCGATTTCGTGGTGGGCCTGGATGCGGTGGTGAGGGTGGTTGTGGCTGTGGTAGAGGCGGGCGGCGGCGAGCTTAGCCCGCAGCTCCTTGCCCTGCTGGCGCAGGGCCCAGCGCTCCTCGCACATGTGCTGGCGGAGACTACCCAGTAGGTCCCTGATCTCGACGGGCGCCATGCGGATCGTGGTGACGAAGGCGCCGTAGAGTGCGATCAGGTTCAGCACCGTCAGGACGTACGAGAGCACGCTCAAGACGAACAAGGACCAGCCGATTGGGCCCGTTGGCTCGCCTTCGACCGCCATTACTTTAAACAGGGTGTGTAGTATTCTCCCTTGTCCTTTTTGTGCTTCCGCAAAGGTGAGGATTTTTCTGTCCCTGCCCTTTTGTTTCGTTCTCCCCTCTTCTACAGAGCTGCGTTGCGCGTCACCATGTAACGGACAGACCTTGTCAGAAAGGCCGCATTGGCGTCACTCCGGAGAGCAGTGCACCCAAGGATTTTAGGCCATGTCCCACGCATCATAGTTTGGGTGGAGTTGGTTGCTTAAGGTGTGTCTCTGACAGGCCTTGACATGACACAACCCTCGTTCAGTCTTTCCTTCTTTTCTTGCTCGCGGTGCCCATCCCGGCGCAAACGTGGACAGACAGTTATAAGCAGAAGCAAACGAGCATGACGAGTAGCCGCTGTTGCCGTTGATATCGAATTCGAGACAGCATTGCACATGGATGCGCTACTGGTTACTAGCAGCGTACCTACTCTTGGGGCTAGTGCCTGTCCGGATCGGAATCAAAAGAGACTCGAGGGGCAAACAACTCAAGAGGCAAACTCGGTACAGCTGCCCAGGGGGCGAGGCGGCCACGCAACCCACCCACGCCATGCAGGTGGAGTGCGCGGACGGATGTGGATGTGCCCTGTGGGCTCCGCGCATCTGGTCGGCCGACCGCTTCAACCATCAGCCACTGTCGTTGTCGCTGTCTGCCCCTTCGTTATCGGACTCCTCCTCCTCACGTCCCCCGCTGCTACCTTCTGAGCCTCCTGAAGAATCACTCTCGCTCTCATCTTCGCTGTCGCTGCCATCCTCGTTGCTGCCGTCAAAGTGGGAAGCCGTATCTTCAGAGATCACCATCCTCGGGTATAGTCCCTTCTCCGTCGATACCCAGCTCCATGGCGATTGCTTTGATGCTCGTCATGGCTTGATGCTGCGGACAGCCTGTCGGCCCTCTTCAACGGCGCGTCCGTGCGCGAAGCTGACGACTAGGCCGACCAAGGTGCGGTCCAGCGGCGTTTCGATCGACAACCACCTGGGGGCGTAGCAGTGGTCCTCGGTTCGGTCATAGGACCAGAAGCCACATTCCCGTCCTCGATTGGTCCGGAACTGTTGAGAGACAGCCGTCAGTACTAGATAGGCCTGGGACTGAGCGCAGGACCTGGCGCGGGCCTCCAGACTCACCTTCAAGGCGGCGATGGGATAGTCGGCACAACGAGCATAAAGCACTTCGGCGATAACCTCGCCGCCTGGCCCGTCGATTTCCATGTCGACATAGAAGTTGCCGTCTCCTTTCATCTCGCTGACGTCGGAGCCCAGAGAGACAGAGGGCCCTGCGAGTTTCGGGAAAGGTCCTTCGTCTGCATCGGCATTAGGCGCCTTTCCCCTTATTCCGATAGCCCGCCAGCCCCCAGAGATGTGCCCATCTTGAGCCAGTTCAACCCCGAGACCGCACGACTGATAGTCGCTTTGAATATCTTCCACATCGCGCGATCGGTCCGAGCCAGGTCCCGCGAGCGACTCGTAACGCGCGGTGGCGAAGATGGAGACCCGCTTCAGTCGGCGAAGCTCGCCAGCACTCCTTGCCCAAAGGAGCACATGTTGTGGGATGAGATCATTGTCGACCTCCCTCCACGAAGAGTAGACCTTGGGCGCGTCGTCACACCAAAGGAACCGCAGCGACGGGTTGTTCCAGTACGGCATGTCGAGCAAATCCATTCCGTCCTCGCGCTACAGCAGCTCGCCGACGCCTTTCTCATCCTAGCGCAGCCGAGTCACATTATCAAGCAGGACTGTGCGGCCGCCAAGGTGGCGTGTGCCCCACAGGGTCAGCAGGCCAATCCGGGCAAACAGGCCCGACATGTCTGGGGAGTTCTCGGCGCCATTGCTTGTTGGAGGGTCTTGGCCCGACACGTCTGGGGTGCTCTCGTCGCCATCGCTTGTTGGAGAGTACAGGCTATCGCCGTTCCGCACCGCCACCAACCCAACGATCTGGCGCCCCGAGCGGGCCATCAGCGGGCGCACCGCGTGGCATTGTTGCGTCTCTCCCAGGTGGAGATCGAGTCCCGATTTGCAGTTGATCTGGGGGTTCAACAAGCTTCTATCAGCTCAAAGCAGCCTCCTGCTGGGGCCATCGATTCGGAAGGACCTACCGTGATCCCCTTGATAGAGGTCCTTCCTTTTCCCTTCCTCGTGCCCACAACCTCGACGACAGGTATGTGCAGCAGCATGCCGCAGATCCAGTCATCTGCCGGCACCACAGCTTCAAACCTAACGAGTCCTTCTTCGTGTGTCCTGTTCGAGCCGAGGACATGCGGCTCCCCACCCTCGGTGACGGTCTGCGACCCGGTAAAGGTGTCGTCCCAATGGTCAATCCACAAGCACTTTTCGTTGGCGCCCATCTTCAGGGCGTCGTCCCCGGAGTGGAACACCCTGGACATTTTCCCCGGCGTGGCTTGGCGCAGGGCCGGATCGACACGCCCACCTGCGCCGCCGCGACCGTCCTGCAGCCTCAGGACATGAAGGTACCGCTCCACCGGGTCGGCAGCCGGGGTAATCCAGATGCGTCGGCGGTTGGCAACGCGCATCAGGCGCCAGGCCTTCATGTGGAGACACGGCCTCGTGGCTCCAGCGGCCCAGCGGTAGCGCGCATGGTCGACTCGTCCTAGAGATGGTCGTCGTCGATGCAGGCCTGGATCTCGGGGAACCATGCCATGTGCGCGCGCACAGCTGACCTCCAAAAAGAGAGACCGGCGCCCTGCAGATGGGTGTGTGAGATCCGGGAGGCTCTGGCCCAGGCTATGAGGCTGTCGGGCTCGTCGAAGCTCTCGCCGATGTTGATTATGATTTCCAGCGGCGATTTGCTGAACGGGTCATGCTTGACCTTCGCGCCAAGGTTCGGTATCTCCTCCTCTGCTGTCGTGGTCTTGGCTCGCTCGAAGAAGCACTGGCCGATAAGGCCCCTGATAAACGCCGCAAAACACCCCACGGGCGCGGGGTCGGCCGCGAGTATCTCCTCGCCGGCCTTGGATTCCTAGGACACCTCGCTACAGTCGGGCGGTGGGTAGTCGTATTCGATGTTTAGAACACGACGCGAGTTGGGAGGGATGGCAAGCATGGCATCGTGCAAGACAGCTTTGTTCATCTTGGCCACGCCAGCAGCGCCAAGTTCGAAGGTCAAACGGCAGCGCAACACCCAGTAGCAGGACTTGTGCAGCGGGAAGACGACCTCCCGATGTTTGGGATCGGTGACGTAGGCGGGAAAGCCATGCTCTTGTTGCAGGTAGGGCTCGTGCACTCCAGTCCCACCAGGCTCGATGGTTATATTACCGTCTTGATAGTCGCCGCTTGCATCGGCGGCAATGAAGCCCCGGTCATCGAGCCCTTCGATGGCAGGGTTCATGCCGAGGGCGTCCATGGTGGTCATCCACGTGGTACGCTCTTCGGAGACGATGTCGGGGTCGTACGAGTTGTCTTCATCGTAGTCCAGCGCCTCGCCCTGGGCGAGACGGGCTAGACGGGCTTTGAAGCCGTCACTCCGTGGCTGAGACGAGATGTTGACGTCGCTGAACGGGGCGGCGCAAACGGCGCGGTAAATGTCCATAAGACTACCTACCTAGGTCGGCATTGGACTGCTTGTTGTGCTGTACATAGGCAGGCATCGAACAGGGACAGTCCTTGTAGGCGGCCGTTCTTTGCCAAACGGCTGCCAGCTTCTGGAAGTGTCCGTGCAACGAAGCTGTCAATCGCAGATTTTGTGGGCCCGTCAGCGACTCAAACGACAGGGAGAGAAACGCAAAAAACATCGTGATAAAATGTCTTGGTCGTGATTATTTTTGCAGCCCCGACTACCAAACAGGCGGCCAACCCGCCGAGGCCGCGCGACCTATGGAAGCCAAGCCAAACAAACGCGAGGTATCATCATTAAAAATATATACAGTGACACAGCCCTGGAATCACACTCATCCCACCGCAGCTTAGGCGGCCGCGTTGAAGCGGCTCAGGACCCAGGCGGCGGCGTCGGTGGTGTACTTGTCAAAGTAGACGTGGTGGATGGCCTGGTTGGAGCCCTGGTCGCAGTAGCGGTCGTCGGCGTCGCACCACGACCTCATGCCGGCGCCGTAGGGAGCGCAGGCGGCGTTGTCGCGGCGGGGGAAGAGGCCGTCGCGGGTGGTGATGTTGCCGGCGTTCCAGGGCTGGTTGGCGACGCGGGTCGGGTCGCCGAACATGACAGAGGCGATGACTGTTGTTGATGATGTGTTGGTCAGCATTTCTTGGGAAAAAGACAAAGAAGCCCAATCTCCGGCTGGGGTGGCATGGCATGTGGGCAAGCGAGATGTTGGGCGGGGATTGTCGTCGCAATTGGGCACGGATGAATCGATAAATCCAGAAGGTTGCGGTGGACCCCTGGATCGAATGGGACCAGCGAGCTGGTATCCGTGGTGCCGGGACGCCCTTTGGGGCTGTAAACAAAGAGTAACACATACCGTTGTTGGCGTACTTGTCGCCCAGGTCGGCCGAGGGGGGGAAGCCGCGGCTGCTGAGGCCGCAGAGCACGTCACCGACGGCCTGGGCACCCTAGAGAGGGAGAAGATGGTAGCGTTAGCAGCGAGTCAGAAGTAATAAGAGGAGGCTGAAAGACGAAAAGACATACCTGCGAGTAGCCCAGCAGCACGACCTTGCCGGTCGGGCACTTTGCGACGTAGTCCTCGATCTGGCCCCTCATGGCGCTGGTGCCCTGGATGACCGAGGCGGCGTAGACCTCCTGGCTGTCGAGGCGGGCCGGGTAGTCGACGGGGTCGGCGGAGCTGTTGGGGATCAGGGCCTTGACGGCGTCGACGACGGATACCATGGCGCCGAAGCCGGGGGCCTCCTTGGAGCCGCGGGCGACGAACATCTTGACGCCGGTAGAGCAGGAGGAAGCCTTGACAGGGCCGCAGGCGCCAGCCGTGACGAAGAGCAGGCCGACGGTGGCCAGGGAGGCGAGGGGAGAGGAGACCATGGTTGCGGCGGGTGGGAGGGAGGGAGAGAGGTGAGGGGTGGGTGTGTTAAACGAGAGACTGGATGATGATATCCTGGCGAGTGAGGGTGAGGATGGGAAGCAAGACCTGTTACCCAAGACGGCGTGGCGGGGAGTTTATATCTCATCAGTTCAGTTCTCTTCTTGCCCCTCGCGGATGACATCGAGCACACAGACGCTCAGGCCTCGTGCGGCCATCCATGCCCGCCGTCTCCACGACCACGAAGCTCGGTACTCGAACAGGGGCGCCACGCCCGCCGCAGCCTCTCCACAGCAAGCTTTCTGCTGGGCGGCCGTGATCAATGCAAGTGGGCGCTACCTGGACTGCGCCAGCTTCAATCGTCCCGTTCCGGCCCCACAAGCAACGTCAATTTCATTTCCAGTCCTCTTCTCGGCAAATCCGCCACGCGGCTCTGTAAGGTGCCGTTGGCTGTCTGCAAAAAGAGGCATGCAATTTGTAGCTGCCAGAATCGGAAGCGACCGAGCGCGCCGGCAAACTCGCGCGCTCATTTGAGAAACTCCATCAGCCGGCCTGCTTGACTCTGAACCAACCCCTCCCCTCCCTCCCCTCCCACAAACCGGCGGTCGGCCACTCGACGGCCTATCTAGGGTATCCAGAATGACGCCGAGCGGCCCGACGGTCAGCCTGCCTGGTCTGTGTCTGCTGCGCACGCGACGCGAACCAGAGGCCGGCTCCCCTGTTCCAGAGTCTCGATTCGAACAGCGCCTCTCCTCTCGGTAAAGCACCCGTCCCCTGATCACCCCTGGCTCCATGGCTATCGCGGTTGTGGCTTGGCCGACCGAGATCCAGCCCCCAGGCTCCACACTCGTCAATGCAATGGATGCTGCCGCCCTCACCGCGCGACCGCGTGGATATTTTCTGGCCGCAGTGGCAGTTGCCGATGCGCCGAAAAAATGTCCGCCCGGACAAGTCCGTGTGTCCCCTTTTAGACGCATCGAACGAATGGGTCTATGTGGGCAATCGGCCTGCCTCTGATGATGGGCGGGGAAGGCTGCGGGGCTGATGATGTTTGTAGTCTGGTGTTCGTGCCGTTGTGCAATTGTTAGCCGTGCCCTCCATGTCAAAAAACGTTCCCGTTATCCGTTGTGCCAAAATGTCAAACCCCTTGCCTCGTCCAGGCCACCCCATGTGCCTTCACGTCCGAGCTCTTTTTCCCATGAGCCCATGTGAACGACGGGTGCCTTCCTAATCCAGTAACCAGCTCAATTGCTTGGCTCTCATCTGGCCAAGCTTCGATATCCGCAGTGGAAAAGGCTGAGGCTCGGCCAGAAATGGGAAAGAAAGCCAAGGGAGTTGTCTTGGCTGGAGACAAGGGAGATGGATGCCAATCTGCTCCGGAACGCTTGTTTGATGCAAGCATCCCCAGTTTAAAAGCACCAAAAGATATTGCAATCGATTTCTATGTAATCTTCAATCTTCAAACGGTAGCACATCTGTTAAAGGATAAAGCCAAAGAAGACCGTTGAGCATGTAGGATGGGAGTAAAAGAAAACATCATTCTGGTTATGATAGATGATGGAAAAAAAAAAAAAAAAAAAAAAAGGAAAAAAAAAGGAAGGAAAGGAATGCAGCATCAAAACGGCAACAACTCAAACAGCACCCAACGGGGACGAACACCGGCAAAAGGATCAGAATGTCCACCCTGCACAATTGTCGAGTTTAACCTCATCAATCACATCAAACAATCTTGGCGTCCACGCCGTGCATCTCACGCGGGAAAACACAATTCGGAGACGAGCACTCGGTCCGCGGGCAGCGGTGGCCGTAGATGCACCTGGGGTCGGAGCAGCGCAGCCCGCGCGGGCAGGGCGACAGGCGCGACACGGCCAGCAGGGCCTGCCTCTTGTCAACGCGCAGCCGGTCGCCGTGGCCGTAGTGGCAGCTCTGGTAGTAGCACTCGCCCAGCAGGTGGAAGTTGTTGCACAGGCGCCGCTGCTTGAGCTGCTGAAAGTCGAACTGGCTGTAGTCGAGCTGCGTGTCGACGCGCTGGTCCTGCGCGTTTTTCCTGACGACGGCCCAGCTGCCGCTCGAGGAGTTTGACCTGGCCATGGCCGACGAGCCCGTGACGGGCGGCGGGGCGGCCCTGTGAGCGGTGGCGGACTCGCCGCCCGGGGTAGGGGAGGCGGGCTTGGCGATCATGCTCGCGAAGCTGATGGACGGCGTGGCCGGGGGCGTTACGTGGAACGAGACCCGGCGCTTGATGGTCGGCAGCTTGTCGGGGCGGAAAACGTCGCCCATGACGGCCACGCGGAACCGGTCCTTGATGTCGGCCAGCTCATGGGCAAAAGGCGGGCCCTCGAGCAGCGTGACGCGCCCGCAGACCGCCTTGTCTTCAACGTGCTGGCCCAGCAGGCGCGCGTACCCGTTGTCGGCCGACCCGCCAAAGAAGATGTGATGGCAGTGCACGTCTTCCAGTTGGAGGCGGAACATTGCCCTGATCTTCTCGTCGGAGCACTCCTTGCCGTTGCCGGCGTCGACAAAGTCGAACATGGCGTCGGCCATATTGAAGCCGCGGACAAAGTCATCGAGGGAGGCGTGAGGGGGCAGGATGCCGCCGTCGTGGTAGACCTTGTCGAGGCCCCGGAGGTTGGCGTATATGCGCACGAGCACCTGGAGGTGGGACAGCTTGCCGTCCGGGGAGGCGTCCAGCTGCTCCTTGACGGCCTGCTTGAGGTTGTGTGCGGCCTGGCGTCCGCCCTGGATGCCGTCCTTGATTAGGTCGTCTTTGAACTGGAGCACGAGGCAACGTGTGTCAGTATTTCCTTCTCCCTAGCAGCCCACTAACATCCTGCAGGCATTGCTTACCGGCATGCAATCACCGTCAATCAACACAACAGCAAACGAGTGTCGTTCCTGTATGCGCGCACGGGCAGCGAGTTAGCTAGCACCCAGAGGAAAGGAGAACGAACCAGAGACGGACAAGGGGGAAAACAGACCTTTTCGTGGACCAAAGAACTAATCTTGTTCTGGGCCTCTTCGTTCTTGTCAAGGAAATACTCGGTGGACCCCTTTTGGAGCTTGAGCTCACGCTTCACCTCCTTCAGCTGCTCATTCAAGTCGTTCACGTAGCTGAAAAGGCTCTGGACGCAGTGTTTCTCGATCAGCAACTCTCGTTAAGCCTCTGGGTCCGCAGGGTGTATTCGAGTGGCTGGTTCCTACCGTGATCAAGGCCTGCTTCTGGTCATCCTGGCTCCTGCATGTCTCCCACAAGCCCCTGAGCTGCTCCATCTGCTTATCAGGCTCATCCATGGCGCACTTAAAAAAAGGATTAATCCAGAGATCTTTTTGGGGATGTCAGTTGCTAAGAGATGGAGTAAAGACGGTAACGGTGTCTAGAAAGGAAACAGCTCTGGGTATCGAGCTGCCAACTCCTTGCTACGAGATAAGGTCTCCCAGGGGATTGTGGGAGATGGGTAAATGTATAATATATAGGAAATATGGAAAGGAAGAGAAGAAGAGCGAAGTGGCCATAAAAGCAGGGCGAACGGCCTCACACCGGCCGGGCCAGTAACTTCGGGCGTCCAGCCTCGAGAATGGCCGCATCTCCATGATTGGACATGGGCTCCCCCATGTCGGGAGGTGTAGGCAGACTTTGGATTCAAAACTGCAAAACGGTGCGACGACATGCAATGCAGTCGATATGCGTTGTGCCGCCTGCCTTTCGGGGCTGATCCAAACGAACTGGGCACGTTCGCGTGCAGCCTGCCCGTACGTGTCTGCCTTGGGCGTGATTTTGGCTGGCGGCATTGTGTCGCAGAGCTGCACGATGAAGCTTGGCGGCCAATGGGATTCTTGACTTGGGGAAGGGAGTGGCCGCGAAAGGGGCCAACACAGCTTGCCAGCTGGTGGCCACCACGAACATGCAACATTGGCCAATGCTTTCAGCTCTGGAGCGCTTAGGTCGTCACTATTTCTCCCGTCAATAACAGCAAATACATCGGGGCGAGAATGAGGCGGGGATAACGGTGGCAGGTGAAGGCAAAGAGGTGGGATTTCTACGGATTTCTGGCGTCTTCGCTTCGATAGCCTGGAAGTGGATGGAAACATTTTTGGTACTGCGTTTGGTGGACTTCTTCTCACCCCGGCATATCTTAAACGCCTGGGTTCAATACAGGAAGCGCATCGACAATAAACATGGTGGGTATCATACAAATATGGACAGTTTACATGCAGCCAATCACTGGAGATGCTTCCAGAAAACTCAGATCTTTGCCTCGGCCACCACCTCCACCGCCCTCGAGCCCTCGGCCTTCTTCTCGAGGATCGGCCTGTCGATATCAACGCCAACCTCCTCCTTGACCTGCTCCGCAACAATCTCGCGCTTCTCCCTGTCAAACAGGCCGTCCACCTGCTCCAGAGTCAAGCCCCTGGTCTCGACCCAGAAGAAGACGACAAAGGCGACCATGAGCACGTCGAGGCACGCGTTGATCATGTACATCTGGTAGCCAATGGCATCAAGGCCAAAGGGGGCCACCATGGTCACGAAGAGGCCGCACAGCTTTGTAGAAGTAGTGTAGATGCCCATGCCGACGCCGCGAATGTCGAAGCTCAGGATCTCGGGCGGGTATAGCACGGTCAGCGGCGTGATGCCCCACGCGTAGAAGGCGTTGTAGAAGAAGATCATGGAGATGGTGCCGTAGATGCCGGGAGCGTCGGTCGAGGCGCCGTACAGCTTGGTGAGGCCGCCGAGAACTAACAGGCACGCGGCCTGGGCGCCCAGGCTGAGCGAGCAGAGCCACTTGCGGCCGAGCTTGTCCGTGTAGTAGGACCCCGCAAAAGCCACCAGCGTCGTCCACGAGGTCAGGACGATGTTGACTTGCAGCTGCGTGTCGGGCGACCGGATCCCCGCGGCGCTCAGCATGTCGCCAAAGTAGAACTGCACAAAGTTGGTACCCGGAAGCATGACGATGATAGAAAAAGTGCAGGCGATCAGCAGGCGGCGGCGGTTGGCGGGCGACGAGAAGACGGCGCCGCGGAGGCCGAGGCCGCGCTCGCGCTCGAGGCGGATGGTGTCGTGAATCTCGCGGTACTGGACCTGTACGGCGGCCTCGTCGCCGGCGTTGACGATGGACAGCACGGCCAGGGCCTCGTCCGGGCGGTCGCGGCTGATGAGCCAGCGGGGCGACTCGGGCACGAAGAGGAGGATGGCGATGCACAGCACGGTGGGCAGGGCCTGCAGGAGGCTGGGGATGCGCCAGGCCCAGGTGGAGTCGAGGCGTTGCGTCTTTGCAAAAGTGGACGGTTCAGCACACGGCATTTGCAGAAAAGAGTCGGACTGAAGTACTCACCCCGTAGCAGACGCCCGACGCAACAAGAGTCCCAATGCCCCAGCACGCGTAGTACATGGCCAGGGCAAAGGCGCGGTACTTGACGGCAATGGTCTCGGCGACCAGGATCGGGGCGGCGGTCTGGGCGAGAGCCATGCCGCCGCCGATGATGAAGCGGCCGGCGATGAACATGCCGATGTTCTGGGCGGCGGCCTGGATGACGGCGCCGACCAGGATGGTGCAGCAGGCCCAGAAGATGGACTCGCGGCGGCCGCGCCAGTCTGCCAGGAAGCCGCCGAACAGGGCGACGACGGAGCCGCCGACGTACGAGATGGCCGTGTTGAGCGAGCGGGTGGCGGTGGTGAGCTCAAAGTAGCTGCGGTACGGCGGCATCACGTTGAGGCTGCCCATCAAGGAGCTGTTGTAGCCGACCATCTGTTCTTCTGTTAGCTGGAGCTGGAGCCGTGGACGCGCAGTTCACTGGGTGTCGCGTCTTACCGTCGAGTCAATGACCGAGACGAGGATCAGGCAGACGATGAGCAGCTTCTGCTGGCGCGGGACGAACCGCGAGATGGCCTTGAACTCCATGGCGACGCTGCCGATGTGATCCCCAGTTCCTGGATCCGTCCAACTTCCTACCGGGCTAGTTCACTCGGCCCAATGTTATGGGAGTGTGATGAAGAGAAGAAGAAAACCTAGCCCGTGGCGCCATCGGGGGCGAAGAGCTCCGGGGCGCCATCTGAATTTCTAAAGCCCACATGAACCCCTCTCTCGGTGGACGCAAGGGGCAAAAAAAAGAGCCAAGTGCGCGATTCAGGGGCAACCCGAAATCTGGGGAACCGTCAGGAAAAAAAGTGCAGGGATCATCGAGGGTGCGTGAATGGGCGAGAAAAAAAAACGACCAAGAAAAAGCAGCAGAGCGGGGCGTTGGACGGGTGGCTGGATCCTCAGAATCCTCAATCCACACAAATTGACTCGACTCACTGTGTGCCATCTGCGACGGCGGGAGACGGCGTGGGACCAGATGTGGGGGATGGACGGCGGGCACGCGTGTCGCTGATGCTGCTGGCGGGGTTGTGGTGGTGGTACCGCTGGGCTGGGATGGAAAGGCGTTTTCAGTTGACTGCCAGGGCCAACGCTCGCTCAGCACGCACGCCAAGAGCACCACCTGCCCGCCATGCCCGACCCCCTCCCCGCCGACTACCTGCACCGCATCTACGCCGGCGTGCTCGGCAAGCTGATCGGCGTCTACCTGGGCCGCCCCTTCGAGAACTGGACCTACCGCGAGATCCAGGACAAGCTGGGCCCCATCGACTACTACGTCCATGGCCGCCTGGGCCTGCCACTGGTCGTCATCGACGACGACGTCTCGGGCACCTTCGCCTTTGTGCGCGCCCTGGACGAGCACAACATCGCCACTCCTAACCCCCTGACGCCCGCCCACGTCGGCCGCACCTGGCTCAACCAGGTCGTCGAGAAGCGCTCCGTCTTCTGGTGGGGCGGCAACGGCATCTCGACCGAGCACACGGCCTTCCTGAACCTGCGCCGCGGCCTCGCCCCGCCCCGCAGCGGCCATGCGTCCGTCAACGGCCGCACCGTCGCCGAGCAGATCGGCGCCCAGATCTTCATCGACGGCTGGGCCCTCGTCGCCCCCGGGAACCCATCTCTAGCTGCCCGCCTGGCCGAGGCCGCCGCCCGCGTGAGCCACGACGGCGTCGCCGTCCACGCCGCCGTGCTGTGGGCCGCCATGGAGGCCGGGGCCTTTACGTCGCGCGACGTCGATCATCTGCTGGATACGGGCCTGTCATTCATCCCACGAGACTCGCTCATCGCGCGTCTGGTCGCCGACGTCCGCGCCTGGAACGAGGAGCTCGGCCCTGACGCCTGGGAGGCCACGCGGCAGCGTATTGAGGACCAGTACGGCTACGACAGGTACGCCGGCATCTGCCACGTCGTGCCCAACCACGCAATCATGATCCTGGCCCTGGTCGCGGGCGGCCACGACTTCTCGCGCGCCATGCACATCATCAACACGTGCGGCTGGGACACCGACTGCAACTCGGGCAATGTCGGGTGTCTGGTTGCCATTATGCACGGGCTTGAGGGCTTGGATCAGCCCGCCAGCGGCTCACGTCCGGACTGGCGCGGCCCGCTAGCCGACCGGGCCCTTATCTCCAGCGCTGACGCCGGCTACTCCATCAACAATGCTGTCCGCATCGCCTACGGCCTTGCCAACCAGGCTAGGAGGCTTGCCGGAGTGGAGGGTCTTCCGGAACCGCCGAAAGGAGGCTCTCAATTCCATTTCTCGCTGCCGGGGAGCGTCCAGGGCTTCATGGCGGGTGCGCCATCGCTCGAGTCGCTGGCCAAGGTCAGCCACGGCCAAACTGATGGCGTCGAAGCCTTGAAAATCGAGGTTGAGCTGGGGGAACCAGAGGTCAATGTCCTCACGGAAACCTTTACCCCTCTCGACGTGCTCAAGGTCGACAGGAACTACGAAATGATGGCGTCGCCCCTCATCTACCCAGGCCAAAAGCTCAAAGCCGTGGTGGGTGGCGACGCCCACGGCTCGGGCATCATCTTGGTACGCCTGCGCGTCAAGGCCTATGATTACGACGACACTCTTGTCACAGCCGACAGCGATGATGCCTTAATGTTCCAACTCGGCGCTGAGGAACCTGCAAGCACCCTGGAGTGGACCATCCCAGACTCCCTGGCCAACAAGCCGATCCAGCAGGTGGGCATAGCCATCGCCCCCGTGAACAATCCCACAAGCAGCGGCGCCGCCACGCCCTGTTGCGGCACCGTCTGGCTTCACAGCCTGGGCTGGGAGGCCGCGGCGCCGCGCATGGAGCTGCGCCGGCCACCCCGGGACCTGGCCACGGGCTCTTTTGACATGTGGGGGCAAGCCTGGGTCGGGTCCATGGACAAGGTGCATACGTCGCTGGGCCGGCCCTTCTTCATGGCCCACGACCGCGGCGAGGGCCTGCTGTACCAGGGTACGCGTGACTGGACCGACTACACGGCGGCTCTTGACAACTTTAGCATTGGTCTCGCCGCCGGGCCCATGGGCGCCGCCATCAGGGTCCAGGGCATGAACAGGTACTACGCCCTGGTTCTGTGCGAGTCCGAGCCCGACGGCGGTGGCTCCCCTGAGGTGGCGAGGGAGATCGCCATCATCAAGGCCAGAGATGCCGAGCGGATAGTGCTCGCCAAGCAGAGGTTCGACTGGGAGCTGGATGCGGCTTACGACCTCACGATTAGTGCCGTGGGCAGTCGGATAGCCGGCAGCATTTCCACCAGAGGAGAGAGTGGTGCGGCGGTGACAATAGAGGCGGTCGACGAGGCGCCCTGGAGCGACGCAAATTATGGGGGCGAATTCAGGGGCGGCGGCGCGGGTTTCGTCGTCACAGGCGGTGCCGTATCTGCCGATTGCTTGCGGATTACTCCAAGGGCCAGGGAAGATGCGCAGTAGCGAGGCTTCAAGCCTCTTAGAGTCGGGAGCTAGAATCAGGTTCAGCTATTCTGTCAATGGACACGAAGAAACGAGATTGCTCCAGACCCATGCCCCAGCACAACTGCCTCTCCAAAGTTAGCCACACAGCGTGCACGGTACTCTTCGGGGAGCCAAATGGCATTCTCCATGTCTCTCTGCACCCAATCATGGCTGACGAAGAGGGGTAAGCGATGAAAATAGCGGGCAAGGGAGCACGCCGACGAAGAAGAGGACCGGCCTGGGACCGCCAACGCTCCCCTGTCCGTCTCGAGGTATCTGCCGCAGCCTGAAAAGGATATGAGACGGATCACTGTGCCCGTATCGATCACCCCCTCACCGGATCCGGTATCAGCGTCCCAGAGCTTGATCCTCCCGTCGACGGAGCAGTAGGCGACCACTCGGCCGTCGGGCGAGAAGGCACTGCAGGTCATCGGGTGCCCGCCACTCCCGAGGACGTCGCGCGTCTTCTGCTCGGCCACATCCCAGACCCGAGTGGTTGCATCTTCCGAGCTGGACACGACATACCTCCCATCCGGCGAGAAGGCGACCGAGTTCACCGACCCTGTGTGGCCCGCGAGTGATGCCGCCTGCTCTGTGGTGTCTACGTCCCAGACGATAATCTCCGCGTCTGCCGAGCAGGATGCCAGTGCCCGGCTATCGGCTGTGAAGGCCATGTCGTGGACTGGGAACTTGCCACACCCCAACGTAGCCAAGACAGCCCCAGTCTCCGGGTGCCAAAGTCGCATGTAATTATCGGCTGCTGATGAGGGGAGCAGTCGGTTGTCCGGCGAGAATATCACCAAGTGAACCTCACCAGTGTGGCCTTTAAGGGTGTGATGTGCCGATCGCGTATGTGTGCTCCACAGCCTGATCGTCTTGTCACTCGACGCTGACGCAATAAGCAGGCCGTCCGGCGAGAAAGCGAGGCGCTCAATGGCAGCCGAGTGGCCAGCCAAGCTCCAATGTTCAGCCAACTCCTCCACCAGCCACAGCTTGACAGTACCATCCTGCGCAACTGTAGCGAGGAATCTGCCATCTGGCGAGAAGACGGCGCACGTTACGGCTTCCGAATGCCCCTTGAACTCGCCCTTGGCCAGTATGGTTGAGTCCTGCATCCTGACTATCGTGGCCGGGAGGGCAATCTCGCTGGTGCTCTCTAGCATCGTGAAGCCCGCAAGGCCTGTTACAGGCGACGGAGCACGGTCATGGAACTCTTCGATCAACAAAAATCCGGTGTTGTCGTCGTCGGAATCCTGGAAGTCCTGGAGTTGGTCTCGCGGCTCCCATGATTTCGCATCCCAGAGCCAGACCTCATCGTTGAACGACCCCGATGCCAGAAGTTGACAGTTCGGAGAAAACACCACAGCGTTGACGCCGCTTGTGTGTCCTCGGAGGGTGTGAAGGGGAGCGCCGGTGGCCGCGTCCCACACCCGGATGGTCTTGTCGTCGCCGCCAGATACGATAAGCTGATCGTCCGGCGAGAAAGTGACAGCCATGATCTTTTTGGTATGCCCTCTCAGCGTCAGTATCTCGGACCATTTTTCAACGTCCCAGGCCCGTATAGTCAGGCCGTCGGAGCCAGACAGGATGTGGTTCCCACGACTTGAGAACCTAACAGAATTGACGGCACCCGAATGGCCGTCAAGTATTGCGTGCAGCTCTTCCGGGCGGCCCGACACGTCCCAAACGCGCACCATCTGGTCCACCGAGCCCGCTGCGATGGAAGCTCCGTCGGGAGAGAATATGGCAGAATTTACACAACCCGCCTGGTTACTGAACTGGCAAAGTGCTTTCCCAGTCGCCGAGTCCCACATGGCAATGGTTTCGTCCATAGATGCCGACATGAGCACCTTGTCGTCAGGTAAGAAGGCCACAGAGTTAACCCGGCGCGTGTGGGCTTTGAGAGTATAACACAACTCCCGCGTCCTGAAATCCCAGACAGCGACAGTGAAGTCGTCGGAGCCGGCGGCGATGGTCTTTCCGTCTCGCGAGATGGCGACAGAACTGATTTTGTCGGACGGCCCTTCGAATTTGCACACCGCGGCCTTTGTAGAAACATCCCAGAGCCTGGTCTCAGGGCCCATCGAGCCCGACGCGATGTAGCGCCCATCGCGCGTGAACGCCAGGTCGTTGACATAGTTGAACTCGTCTTTAGGGTCTGGGATGTCGGCACGAGCAACCTGGACGCCCCGACCCAGGGGTGGAGCTGACCCCAGAAGTGCTGCCGTAGTTCGTTGCGGGGCTGAAGGAAGGCGAGGGCGGCGCAGTATATCTGTAGAGGTGCTTGCTTGATGACGTTCAGGAACGTAAACAGCAGCCGCCTGGCATCTCCCACAAAGGGAAGCTGACGCTCGTTGCGCTCGGGCTGGAAGTATGCGAGTATAGCGCCTCGCCGAGGGAATACTCGTCGCCAGCTGCCGCGCAAGGGTTGTAAACAGCCGATCAGAATTGCTAACCTCGCCACCACCCCTGGAGAAGAAGAAGCTTGCGCCCAGATGGCCCTGATTGTGGTGTATCTTGGCAATGGTGCGAGCGACAGTGGACTTACCTGTGCCTGACATGCCACTCAGCCAGTAGATGCAACGGTCATCGGTGCCGTCGTCAGCCCACTCCTCTATGTCCTGGAGAAGCCCTGTTCTCGTAGTAAGCAAGCAGAGAAGCTCGTACTAGTTCTTCTTCGAGTTGAAAGCCGCGCCAGCAGCAACCGAGAGTGACTCCAGCGCAGGATCGATTCTGGCTCCAATTTTGTTGAGTTTTTCCTGCAGCTGGGCAAAAGCGTTATGGCTCTCACCGTATCTGAGCGTCATGGAGATGTCGAAGATGCCGAGCAGGCAATACGCCCTGTCCTCCATGCACTTGGTTTGGCGGTCCTCGGTCCAGGAAACGCGCTCCGAGATGGTAAAGTCGCTCAGGGGGTGGCCTTTCAGGGCGCGGTGTGGTATGTGGGTGATCTCATGGATAGTGTGCTCGAGCGACTTCTTGTCGCCGAACTAGATGCCCTCAGCGGAAAAGAAGCCGACAGACGCAGGCGCCAGGAGTTCCTAGAGGGCCCAGCCCCTGGTAAACCATCGGCTGCGGCGAACTCGGCTTCCCACGGTGGTGGAGAGCCTTTTCTCCCAGCTCGCAAGTGAGTTCCCTCGCCGACGGAGACGTCTGTCAGAAACGCATAGCACCGTGCAGCTTCACGGTACCAAGCAAACATGGATGCTAGTGACTCCTGAAGCTCCGGGCTGTTCTCCTTGTTGATACAGCAGGCGTCGACCCAGAAGTACTCCAATCCGTCCTTGGCCGCCTGTTCTCCGCAAAACCGGATCTTGGCAAACCCAGGCTTGCTCTTGACGGCGCCGTGAGCTTGGAAGTCGGTGAAAAAGACCTCATCCTCGTTGTTGGCGAGCCAGGTATGCGATAGGATGGCGTACTCAGGGGGGGCGGCCGTCGCCGGCGAACTCGCGGGTCAGCTCGTACTCGCCGCGAGCCTTGCGGTGGGGAAGCCGCATTGCGGCTGGGGAAAGTGACCTGCGCTCGAGGCAGCGAGGTCTCGGGTTTCATCAGGTGTGCGTGGGTCGTTACCAGGTTGGCGGACTGGATGCGATGGCGGGCACCAGACGTATTCGGTGGATGCAGGGCTCTTTGTAGGTGCGGGTGGTGGGGGGGAGCAAGGCAAATCGATTCCGTGGGGAAATGGATGACACGGAGGGAGCGGGGTTCCATGCGGCTCGCGTTTGGATACGTGTTGGAATAGATGGAGGCGGAAAGAGCACAGCGTCCCCGTGCCTGCCCGCCTGGGTGTCCGAGACCAAAGTGAGGCGAAAGTGCACTTTTGACGGGCCCCGGGCGGCATGCATGCAGCGTGCTGCACCTTCCGCCTTTCGGCTGATGCACCGCCTGCACATCACGAAACCGCCCACACCACCACTTCTCCATTGGATGGTCAATGTTGGATGGGATGGATGGGTGGGGGAGCTTACCACTCGTTCTTACAAAACCCGACACTCTCCAGCTTCCCGGTAGCCGTAAAATGCACTTCCTTTTGCCTCGATCGTCTCCGACACCAATCATCTTGCCAAACATGGTGGTACAAATGAAGCCACTGCATGCTCTCACCGCCACTGAGGCGCTTGCTCTGCTTAGAGTCAGCAGTGTTTCCGTCGAGGATTATGCACTCGCTCTTTGGGCCGTGTGCAGGAGATGGAGGCGACCGTGAAGGCTTGGACATACTTGGGTGGGGAGAAGGCCACCCCCTTCCGAGCGGCGTAATACCCAGCCACTAACCTGCTCGGGCCAGATCCGAAGCTCGTCCTGGACAAAGCGCGGTCACTCGACCGGATCCCGCCCGACAAGAGAGGCCCTTTGCATGGAGTGGCTGTTGGAATCAAGGACGTCATGGAAACAAAAGGTTTCCAGTCGTCCGCCCAGTTCATTTGCTGCCCTGAAACCGTTAGGCTGTGTCGATACTGCGAGCTGCTGGTGCACTCATCTTCGGTTTGTCTATTCGCAGGACCACCACGTATTGTTGAGAAAACTTTGCTCTAATCCCACCGCCAACTAGTAGTCAAGACACAAACACCCGAGTCCGTAGTGACCAACTGCGGGCCTCCAACCACCAACCCCCACGACCCAACTCGCACTCCCGACGGCCCTTCTTGCGGATCAGCCGCGGCGGTTGCAGACCCCATTTGCCTCTGTGTCTCGGAGCTCAGACCGGCGGCAGTGTCATCCGGCCTGCATCCTTCACAGGAGTCTTCGCCATGAAGCCAACCCACAATGCAATTTCTCTTGAGGGCTCCACGCCATGCTCACCCACCTTCGACACCATCGGTTTCTTCGCTCGCAGCATCCAGGACTTGCAGCTGGTGGCAGATACCTTCGCCCTCACCGATCATGAGGCTCCTAGGGGCATACCACTCCATGAAATGTCGGTCGCCTTGGTCAAAACGCCCATGTGGGCCCAGGCAGGGCCAGGGACTGTGGCTGCCATGGAAAAGGCCACTGCTATCCTCGAGAAGGGGGGCGTCAGAGTCCAAGAAGTCTTTTTGCCAGAGGCCATCTCCGATACCGCAGTGCTCAAACGGATGCAAAAAGCCATCATTGGCGGCGAGGCACGGGTGACATTCTTGAAGGAATATTGTATGGACAGGGAAAATCTGTGCGAGGAAATCCAAGACCTCGTAGAGAACAAGTCGAACTACGCTGTCAAAGAGCAACGGGGAGCTTGCGACACACTGCCCGCATTCGGCCATTGGTAGACAAGCTTGCTGCCAACTACTTGACAATTCTTGCGCCGAGCGCGCCCGACGAAGCTCCAATTGGGCTTGGCGATATGGGCAGTCCGGCTTTCAACACTCTTTGGACAGCATGTGACCCACGTTGAGTCCCCGATTTTCGACTAATAAGTCCGAACTCAACTGACTTGACTTTTGCAGGGACTCCACACGCCAGTCATCAACATACCTACCTTTGCTGGTGACAATGGGATGCCGGTCGGAATATCACTGATATCCGCGAGATTTTGCGATCAACACCTGTTGAGCATTTCCGGGCTTTGGCAGAGTTGCTGATGGGGAGAGGTGACTCATTCAGGCTCAATTAGATATCCAAGTAGCTAAAGGGTCACAGCGAGAGACATCTGGCTCACCGTTTGAGAACGCCGCTTCTCAGCCTGAGTATTTCAATCGTGGCTTTCATCAAAAGGCATGTAGCCCGCCAGGTCACTATCGTAACCGTACTCATGTTTAAACTTGCGGTCTCTTGCCCGACCTGCAGCCGCGGCCTTATCCTGTCGAGTGGGAAAGTCGAATTTATCCCACACATCTCTCAGTCTTCGGTCACCCTCGTGGGGCGGTGGGGGTGCCTTGCGTTCCCAGATGTCTCGGAAGATGCCTGTCTCTG
The DNA here is from genome assembly GCA_000733355.1 of Falciphora oryzae. Classification (NCBI taxonomy): domain Eukaryota; kingdom Fungi; phylum Ascomycota; class Sordariomycetes; order Magnaporthales; family Magnaporthaceae; genus Falciphora; species Falciphora oryzae. The sequence goes on from JNVV01000064.1 coordinate 56,387, forward strand.
CAATCGGCTCTTCTGGATCCACACGGTTCAGATTCTGAGAGCCAGGGAGGAGGGGGAGAACTGAGTGATCCTGTTCCTGCAGTTGAGACTCGTTGGCACCGAGGAAACCCAGAAGTGTCTGCTTCTGATCATCCAGCAACTTGCAGATCCTGTACGTGGCATTGCGGTGACTTGGATGCCAGTATACTGCGTCTGGCTCGACCCCCTCGGCCTCGGGCCGGCGATCAAAAAGGGCGACACCACCCAAGATCTGGCTCTCGGCCCAAAACCCGACCAGGTCCGCAGCTCCCTCCGGGTACTGATCAAAGTCAACGTACCATGGATGGTACAAAAGCGTAGGAAGGGGGCCGTTCGGGTACTCGTCCCAGTAGAGCCAGTCATCTTTTGGTGGTGCCCATTCAATGACCCCGTCCTCTTTGTGCAAGCTCGTGTCGAGATTGAACAGGAGGACCGCGATCTGATGAACCGCAAGCGCGACCAGCTCGATCAGCCGCGTGTTGAAGGCCCTCGATCCCGGCCCTGCGGCCTGGTATGCAAGAAGGACCTGTGTGACACGAGTGGCATCGAAATAGGAGAGTCAGCTCTAACCCAGACGATCTGAAGCCTAAGGTGCAGGTTCATCTTACCCTGGAGTCAAATGTCAGGATCTCCGGACGGAAGGCGCCGCGGAACTCCTGCACCTTCTCCACAACACCGGGGCAGAGGTTGTAGTGACGTTTGAAGATGGGGTGCTCGGGGATCATGCCGGGCTGGAGAGCCATGGCGACATCTCTCAGCGGCAGACCGTCAACGACTTGAGCATAGGCCGTCTCGGCAGCCTGGGTGGAAAGAACATTGGAGATTGCGCGACATAATGTCTCGCGATGGTGGTCATCCAGAATCTCGATGGAGCTTTTCTGGACCTTGTTCTCGTTGGCCATCGTCAAGGACTCGCTCTCTGGAGGCCCACGCTCTGGGGACGGAGCGGTGCACTCATCCGACATGATGGGCCGCTTGAGAGAAAAACGAGTGAAAACAAGCGTGAAAGTCGCGGGCGAGTTCGATGGGTGCAGAGTGAACGCCGGTAGCGTGATGATGATGATGAAAAGGGGAGGTTGCTTGATCGAGGTTGAATGAGAGTGGAAATGGACCCAACATCCATGAGCAGCAAATTGCGGGGAATGGTGGGGGTGTAGCTGGCTTTAGCGCTTCCGTTACACTCAGCCAATCACACGGACGCAGCGGGCGGCTGTCAACGGACTACGCGACGCCGCAGCAGGCGCCCGAGCCGCAGCGGCTTGCCTTCGGTTCTTCGTCCTCCTGCTGTTAAAACATGCACGGATCGGTCTTCTTTACCTGGAACATTTGGCCGAGAGTGTGGCAGTGCTGCGCTGTTGGCCCCCTTACACACGACCACAGCCGCGAAAGCCCGGCCAAGCTCGCGCGCTTTTGCTGTGTCGACTCGCGCGCGACAATTTCCTGCGCGCTCCCCAAGCTTTCGGGAAGCGCCGGACCAATGTCGCTCCTTAAATTCAACCCCGACCGATGCCCAGACATGGATTTCCCCTTGATGTTGGTCCTTCATGTTTATTTTTACCCTACTAATCCGATTTATAGCCCCATAGGCCATGGCCCTAGACCACGGCCAACACGAGGCCGTGAAATTGGGCCACGGCGATGAGGCGCCTATGAGGCTGGAAACACGGCCAACGCCGCGATGCATCTCCCAGCCCGTAGCTTCCATTGTCATGTATACAAAAGCAAGCCTTTGGGCGCCTCTGAATGAATGTGATAGCATCCAAATCACAACCTCTCTTACTACTCCTCATTGTGCCCTATCCATCTTTCTGCATCTTCTCTCTCTCTCTCTCTCTCTCTCTCTCTCTCTCTCTCTCTCTCTCTCTCTCTCTCTGCATCTTTGTCTCCTTGTTCGAAAGCTATCTCCCTTCATATCACACGGTTTTCAGCACCAAAAGCTCCTGGCAGGCCTCGAGCAGTTTCTCTCCATATCAAATTCGTCGTAAGGGCGAGCGCCGACCACACCTCCCCAAACAAATGCGGGCTGTTTTATAACTCTAACAGATTCGAAGCCTCCCCGTCGCTAGATATCAACACCCCCAAGCTTCATCACAATGGCTGCAGTTGGGGGCCTTGTTATCAATGTTGGGAGCCAGGGAGCTTACGAGCAGATCCACCACGACTCCCACTACCGAGAAGACAGGATCCGTTACAGCATCATGGCAACCACAATTGACCTCGCCCTCCGCGTCCATGAATCCCCACAGGGCATGGCCAACTTGGTCCGCATGGCCGAACTGATCGTCGACGAAGCTATAACAGCTAACCGAGGCGACATCATCATATACAACGACACCAGGGCGCGGTTCGGATACTGGGTTAGCTTCTTTCTTCGGCAGATGAGACGAGACTTCCCGGTAGTCTACCTCGAAGAAGCCACGGATAATAACGGCGAGGCCTTGGTGGAAAGAAACCCGAACTATAATGTGGACACCCTTCAAGACTTCCAGCCCAAGGGTGCAGGCGATCTATTCGTCCACCGAACGCTCGTCGACAATATGGTTCACGCCCTGGGCCAGATCAACGATCGCAGAGAGCCGGAACCAGCACGAGACACCTACGAAGTGCTCAAGTTCCAGATGATCATCGTCCTGGCCCACGAGATCGTTCATTATCTCACCAGCTTTCTCCTCGGAAGATTTCCCAATGGGGCTGCGTGCCTGACCCCGCCCAGGATCAACGTGCCTCGGTTTCCAGCCGAATCTGGACGCTACTGGGAGCTCATGGCGCTCGGGGGGCTCGTGGAGTTTTGGGCCCTCAAACGCCATCCGTTGGGCAACCGACAGTCGGGTGAAACCTACGTGTTTGCCGATACGAAAGACAACACTCCGGGAGCTCGAGTCTCCGAGAACCATATTCGGGAAATCAATAGTGGAGGTAAGTAAATCCGCATCACTCCTCTGGTTCTTGTGCGGATTGGTGCTAACAACTATTTGACGTCACTCATGATAGTAATGTCGTTCCCCTTGCGGCTCGCCTCGCAGGACAATACTCCTGTGCCTCGCTGGCGGCTGAGACAAGTCGACCGTAGGCAAACAGCGGAATTCCGACGGCCACAGAGGAGTATTCACTCGGCTGCGGTCAGAATCCCAAACCAAGAGACGACTCGGACCATTGTATATCGTCGGGCGGCTGAGGACTCTCGATCGCGATCTTTTTGGGGACGGTAGGCTATATGTGGAAGGGGAAATGTGTTTTGGTTCGCATACTTTTGGGCCTTCGTATATGTTGCATTTGATATTCACGTTATTCTCTCTTGTACCCTTTCCTGTGTTTTTTCTTGTATCCTTTCCTATATCCTTTCCTGTATCCTTTTCTATATCCTTTCCTGTATCCTTTCCTGTATCCCCTCCTATGTCCTTTCCTATACCCTTTCCTGTGCCCTTTTAGGGGTTTTCCCCTGCATCATACTAGGTAATTTCATCCCCTAGCAATGAAAATTTCTCAAATAAATCAAAGTAATGCGGCCACCAGCTATGAGCTACTGGAGGATCGAACTGACGTCTGCTGGTCGTCCTATGGTAATGCTGTTCGTAAATGCTGGTGCAAGTGGCCGAAAAAGGGAATTCTAAGTCAAAACCCCT
>JNVV01000064.1:70383-119064 GCA_000733355.1 Falciphora oryzae
TTGACTTAGACCCACAGACCGTTGCATGTACCTGTCCTAGACCTCATAGACAACAAACATTTCCCCGCCGCCCACATGCAAGATGGCAACATCGGTTAGTGGTTATTCCGTTGGCCTGCTATTCAGCGTCCTCCCCAGGAGTAGCCACAATAACAAAGCCAATGCCCTCGGGCGCGTGAGTTCGAATCTCACTGTTGTCGTGTACCATCTGCTTTTGCTTTTGTCGCCGCTTTCTTTTTATTTCTCTTCTTCCCTTCCCCTTTGCTCCCTGTTCCTTCAATGGGTGCAATTTTGCTGAGTTTTTTTCGCTGTGTGTTTTGCATTGCACGGTCATGAGCATTTTCCATTCGTGGTTTTGGCTGGTGGGCACTGACGCCAACGCAGCCAAAATGAGGGGCGCTTCCAAAAGTGGGCTGCACTGGCCGCATACTGATCGTGTCTGGTGCCAGCAGTCAGACGGCAGCAAGCCGACTGGACACCGCCTTCAATGCTTGGAATGGGATTGGGCATTGGATGGGGATTTCAATGTTTACACTGCACAGCGCAAATCCCCGGCCTCGCAACGCACCATGCACCATGCATTGACGCCCGCTGACCGCCGACTCAAGCCCTAAACAAACCAGACTTGAGTCCGACACTTGCTGCCTCGCCCTGCTCCCTCGACCCAAAACCGCCCAGCGTGCTGCCCTCCAGCCGCCCACCGCTTGCTTCACCTCCCATACCGTGCCGGCTTACAATGACCCCATGGCTTCTATCCAGACCACCTCCCTCCTGGCTCGCGCAAGGCCAGGCCGCCTGCCTGCCGCCCGCGCGCTCGTGACCCCGTCCGCCGCCCCCTCCGCCAGCTCCAATGCCGCGCCAGCACCGACCGCGGCGGTCTTGCCCGCGGCGCCCATCTCGACCGCCTCACTTGCTGCCGCCGTTCTAGGCACCTCCAACATCTCGCTCTTCTTGACCAATCTCCGCTTGCTCGACCTTGATCTGCTGCCCGACTGGCCCGATATCAACCCTCTGACCTTTACCAACAAGGACATCGCTCAGGGCCAGAAGAAGCGCATCCAGTCGGTCGAATGGGCCCTGTACCAGCTGTTTGACCTCTGGGACGAGGAAGAGACCCGGACGGTATGCCTCGCCCCATGCAGCACAACACACGCCGCCGACTGACTGATGCTAACATCGTTGCGACCACCGCAGAAGCTCCAACCATTCTTCCCTCCCATAGACCAAGTCCAGTCCCTAAACCTGCGTGCCGCCCTTCTACGATGTCTCGAGAACGCCAAGAAGACGGGCGTGCTGGGCCGCGACGCCGTCGTGCGCAAGACCATGCTAGACGAGTGCAAGGGCGAGCGTCTCGAGGAGGTCCTGGCCGTCTTCTCGTCGGCCGTCCTCAAGAAGCTCGCCGCCGAGGCCCACCTCAACGACCCCACCACCGCCCGCGGGACCCCCGCCGTCGCCCAGGTCCTCGCGCTGGAGAACCGCGGGTACTCGGGGGATTCATCGGGCGAGATCGCCACCCTCGTGCTGGCGCATCGCGTCTCTCTGTCCCGCCTGCTGCGGGAGAAGACCGAGGCCCGGCGCCGCTACGCCGACCTCGCCCAATTGCTGGACCTTAAGGAGAAAACCATCGCGAGGAGGACCGCCCAGGCCAAGGCTCGGTCGGCCGACTCCAAGACCTCGGCAACCGCCAGGCCCATGTCCGAAGACGAGAAGCTGGCGCTCTGGCGCGCGGTGCGCAACAACTGGTCCGGAAACGAGCGCTGGATGGAGACGCTGCTGTACGGCGACACGCACAGGGACGGCCTCCTGACGGCGCCGTTCGATCGCGTGTGGAGGCGGACCCGCACCGGCCGCCTGGCCGAGCTGGAGGAGGAGGGCAAGGACAGGGGCGGCAACCTTCTGGCCCAGCTGGACGGCCGCGTCCGGGCGCAAAAGGACCGGCTCAAGAAGTGGCAGGACTTTCGGAAGGACATGTTCGGAACTGACACGGCCCGTCGGGACCGCGAGCAGAAGAGGAAGTCGCTGGGTCCGTCAGGCCCGGACACCGCTTCGACGCAGAAGGGCATCGACTTCGGCTTCGGGGAGCACGAAAGCCTGCGCCTGGGCGGTGTCAACCCGAGAAACCTGTCGGTGAAGACGCAGGCGCTGAAGCCAGAGTATGTGACGATCGTTGAGGATTTACAACGGGAATTAGATGCTATCAGCAAGGGAGCTGCAAATCCGTTCGCCGGGGCACTGCCGCGTGCTCCCCCAGGTGGAGTGGACAAGTATGCAGACTCGGCGCATACAGACGTGGCCGATGATTCCGTCCCTGAGCCTGTCGAGCTCGAGGAGGAGCGTCCTCAGGTGCGGCCCCGAGCAGCGACCCAGGGGAGGGAATGGACGCACAAACAGGCCGAGGAGGACGAGGCGCCGCAGGCACAACGCAGCCGCGGCATTGCCCAGCCGCTTCGGCGGACGACCAGCACACGCGAAGCTACACGGGGGCCGAAGAACACGGATGGGACCCATGCGAGGCCCATGTCACTGGTGCTCGATCACAATACTAGATTACCATCCGCAGCTGCCGCCGGAAGCAGGATTGCGAGGCACGGATCGGTCTCTTCCTCGGGAGACCGCAGAAAGAACGTGTCACCAACCAGGGACTCCATGCAGGAGTCTCGGATCCAAGAAGCCGTTCCAGATCCACGCACACCGTCCCCGCCAAGGTCGCCCCCGCAAAGATGGGCTCAGCGTCCTGCGCAGCCATCACAACAGGCAGCGGCAGAACCGAGGGCAGTACAGCAGCAGCAGCAGCAGCAGCAGCAGCAGCAGCAGCGCCCCGCACCCTCACAAACGCAGCAGCTGGCCGACGAGATCCTTGATTTCATGGACAACGCCTCCCCTTCTCCTGAGAAGAAGGTCAGGCCGCGCCACACGCTGTCCCTCGCCGAGCGCACCCGCCTGTCCATGGTCCGCGGCCCGCAGGCTCCCGGCCTGGACGGCGCGGACGAGGACGACGAGGCGTGCCGTCTCCGTCTCAAGCGGGCCGACAACAAGGCCCGCGAGGAGGCGCTGATCAGGGAGGCGGCAGAGGAGGACGAGGCGGCCGACGACCTGGTGGCGCGGACGCGGCGCAGCATGGCCAACTTCGAGGCCACGCGCCAGCAGGTACAGCTGGAGCGGCGGCGGTCGCAGCGCAAGGCGGCGCGCGAGTCGGCGGTCGGGTCGCACCAGCAGCACCGGAGGAACGGCGGCGGGAGCGTGGTGGCCACGATGCCGACGACGGCGGAGGAGGAACAGGGTGGAGGAGGCGGGGAGGGGGAGTCGGTGCTCGTGGACGAGATTATACAGCAGGGGCTGGACGAGGATTATGCGGCCGTGTTTATGAGTCGGCCCAAGATCAAGACCAGCCCGATGATGAGCCCGACGAGGCTATGGGAGGAGTAAGCACGCGACCAGCGGTGGATAGGGCCGCAGTCAAGGACAGCCATGTGCCCAAACAGCCTAGGGTACACAGAATAAGTGCGAACGAATAGGCCATGTAAGATGATCCTATAAGACACCTTTTTGATGAGATAGTGCGAATACCCAAGTTGACGCCCTCGTTTTGGTGTGCCTCGCTCCGTGATCGCCAGCCCGCACCAGACATGCATCACTCACAATAACCGAGCGTCTGATCTTGCTGCTTATTTAGCTAGAGCTACAAGTTTTATATATATACAGCCCCGTATTGCTGGGGTCGGTATCGTGCTTCCTTCAGCCGATATACCAAAACACCACCTCACCAACCCTGCTTGGCCAGGTCCCTGACGCGGTTGACGGTGTGGCGGAAGCTGTACTTGAAGCGGGCGCGCCACCTCTCCATCTTGAGGCGCTTGCGCTTCAAGCCCGGCCGCTCGTGGAACCGCTGTAGCCGGACGTCCCTGGGCACCTTGTTCCTCTTGATGGACATTGACAGTAGCGCAAAGGCGCGGGCCGGGTCGACGTTGTTGTTGACGGGCACCTCGCGGCCCAGCGAGGGGACCAGGCGGCGGCGCTCGCGCTCCTCGTGCTGGCCCAGGAAGTCGTTGACGTGGAAGTAGGCGCCCCCGCTGGCGTTGTTGCGGTTGGCGACGCTGTTGGAGATCATGGCGCTCATGGAGGACAGGCCCGGGTCCCGGGGCAGGTTCAGGCGGCTCATGACTGTGTTCTCATAGCGGCCGCCGATGGTGCTGGCGGCGCTGCTCGGGGTCGCTGATGGGTCGAGGGTCTTGGGCCGAGCCCAGGCGGGGGTTTCGTCTGCTTCCTGGGCCCGCGCCCGCGCGGATGATGCTGCCGGGGCGGCAGGTGGGTTTGCGCCCGAGGAGGCGGTGGACTGGTGGCGGATGGCGGAGAGGAAGGGCGTGCGGCGTGAGGCAAGAAGGGGCGCAGTAGAGAAGGCAGTGGAGCGGAGGACGCCCTGGACGGCGTGCCTGACCTCCATGACCTGGTCGAGCAAGTAGATCCGTCCTGGTCAGCGTGAGGGGCAGTGGAGAGAGAGAGGCCCTGCTGGGAGCGGGAATGACAGCGAGAGCGGCTTACGACTAGGTAGGCTCAGTCAGCCCAGGCCAATTGATGCAAAAGGGGTCTAGTCGTCTTCAGTTCTGCAGATATAACAGCCAGCATCACACGTCGCGGGTTGGCACCAAGCTGTCTGGTGTTGGCAAATTCGGACGCTTCAAGCTCTCCCCGGAACTGCGCGATTGGAGGCTGTGCACGGACCATACGAACCGAACTGGCGTTGAAGGGAGATGTTTGCAGAGACACGTGACTCTGTCCTTTTTTTTTTTTTTTTTTTTTTTGGCTGCAGACCGCCCTGCGCAATGGGTGGGTGGGGTTAGACCATTGGCCCCACCCGCCGTGGAACTTGGTTGGAGCTCGATGGAGGTGGCGCCTGGCCGTCGCGTTTCCAGACTCTGCGCCGCCCGTGAATTTTGCTCGTCAATCGACGCAGCGAACCAGCGAGGCCGACCACCCAGACCTCGTCCTCGCCGCCGCCGCGGACCAGTCGGCCACTGCTTGTAAACATCTCGAACCCGGCACGCTCTACAAGGCAGACCCGAGATCTTCAATTGCGCCTGAATAACCACGAAGCGCCGACATGTCCTACAATCCTTACGGCGGAAGTACGAGCCCAGCCCCGATAAAAAATGATCCCCTCGTCCAGCAGCCGTCATCGCGCGACTGCAGCGAGAGACTGGCAATCGGCTGACCTTTTGCCTAATCTCTATTCTAGGGCCGCCGCCTTATGGCCTTCCCAATTACCCTCCTTTCCCTCCCGGCCAGGGAGCTGGAGGACCGCCAGGAATGATCCCGCCGCCAGGTCTAGGTATGCATCCAGCGATCCCACCTCTTGTTCCTCCTCCTCCCTGCCTCCGCTCTCTCTCGTCGTTCCCGTATCTCCCGCGACATACTCTGACTGACCACCAACACAGGCCCACCGCCAGGCATGTCCTCCGCCCCAGGGATGGCGCCCCCTCCAGGCATGCCGCCGCCAAATAACAACCCCCAAGCTAATCGACCGAGCGGCCTGCCCGGTTCCTTTCAGCCGCCCGCGAACCTCCCCAACATCAACTTCAACGCCCCCGTCATCCGACTGGGCGGGCCCAACCTGCCTAACAAGCCCAACGTCCCGGCAGCTGGAGCGGGAGGCGGTCGCGGTTTCAGAGGTGAGCCAGATACGCCTGTGTCTGCTAGTGGCGACCACCGGCCCGGCGATGGCGGCGATCGTGAGCCGCGCGACCGCGACAGGGGCGCCCGCGGCGGAGGTGGTGGTCGCGAGCCCCGCCACCCCTACGACCGGGGCCTCGAGCAGGCGCGGGCCAACGTGCGCGAGAGCATGCAGAACCTCCTGTCCCCGACTCTCGAGGATAAGCTGCGGACCATCTTTGTTCGGAATATTCCCGAGGGAGTGTGTGGTGAGGCGGGTCTCCAGAAGATCCTCAACTCGGTCGGCCGGCTCAAGCGCTGGGACTCGGCCAAGTCGCAGATGGAAGAGACCAAGGGTCAGGTGTTTGGCTTCGCCCAGTACGAGGACGTCGAGGCGTTAGCCACCGCTGTTGAGCTTCTCCGGAATCTAAAGGTCCCCGTCAAAAAGCAGGAACCGACCGACGGCGCGGGCGAGCTAGCCGAGACCAAGGGTGCGCCCAAGGAGGAAGCTATGGGGGCTGGGGATGCGGCCAAGGATGAGCTCATGGAAGACGCCAAGAAGGATGTCAACGGCGAGCAGCAGAAAGGGGAGGATGCTGACAAGGAGAAACCCGCCGATGAGCAGCCCGCCGAAGAGGACCCGTACCCAGGCATCGAGAAGGTCGTACTGCCCGTCACGGTCGACGAAGCCACAACCAAATACCTGGAGCACCACCGCTCCACACTGGGAGACGACGGCCAGGCCAAGGCAAAGGCTAGTTTCGAGGCGGCGCGAACCAGGCTGAAGGAGGTGGTGCATGGACTGTTCAGGCCGAGCGTCAAGGTCACCAAGGACGGCGACGGCGATGTGGCCATGAGGGATGCTGCTGCGTCGGGAGATGTTGAGGTCATTAGTATTCCTCTTGCCCAGGATGACGAGCTGGCAGAGATTCCACCCGAGATGCGCGAAGTCGTGGCCGCCGAGATTGCCGCCTTCCGCGAGCGAAGCAACCAGCGCGACCAGGAGCGTTTGAAGAGAGAGGAGGAGCTTGAGGAGCTGGAGCGTCAGCGCAGCAACGGCAGCCGGGCCTCGCGTGTGGACTCGCCGCCCCCCGGCTCCAACCAGACACCGATCGGACCGCGCGTGCCCAACGCACCATCCGGCCCACGGGGCCAGAACGGCACCAGCCGACGTGACGGGCGCGATGGCGTAGCCTTTGTCAACGGCGGTGCCATCAACGGCGACGGCCAGTACTGGAGGGACGACGACGACACGGATGCGAGCGACGAGGAGCTGCACCGACGCGAGCTCGCCAAGCAGAAAGCTGACGATGACAAGCTGTACAACGAGGCGGAGCGTAAGTGGGCTAATCGCGAGAGGGCTCGTCAGGCAGCCCTGGACCGTGAGCAGGAGCGCGACCGAGCAGAGGCGGAGAACGCGACCAGGAGGAAAACAGAGCAGCTCGAGCGCGATCGCGGCTGGGACGACGAACGTGAGGCCAGCCGGAAGAGCCACCTGTACTATCGGGACCGGGGCGCGTGGGCTCGCAAGCGCGCGCAGGAGCTGGGTGAGGAGCGCACACGTGACGACGCTGACCGCCGGGCTGAGGCGGAGGAGCGGCGGCGCGAGGAGCGACAGATGGAGCAGGCCAAGGGAATGGCCGACTCGTTCCTCGAGCAGCAGGAGCGCGAGCTGCTTCCGGCTGGTGGGGATGCTATGGTCGCCGACGCCGACGCCCGCCCAGAGAGCGCAGCGCCCGCCGCAGCGCCACAGCGCTTCACCATCTCGTTCGGCGCAGCGGCGCAGAAAGCGCAGACGCAACGGGCGGCCCCGACGCGCCGCACGTTTGCCGAGGTCGAGGGCCTGCTGGACGACGAGGAGGCGGACGGCAAGACGCGACGACAGCTGATCCCCATCAAGTTCGAGCCGCTGTCGGCCGGCCAGATCATGACGGAGGAAGAGGTTCAGAAGGCTGTCCGGTCGCTCGCGCAGGAGATCCCGACGGACAAGGACGGCCTCTGGGCGTGGGACGTGCAGTGGGACCACATGGAAGAGTCCATCATCCAGGAGAAGCTGCGGCCGTTTGTGGAGAAGAAGGTTGTCGAGTACCTAGGCGTGCAGGAGGAGATCCTGGTCGAGGTGGTGATCGAGCACCTGCGCAAACACGGCAAGCCGGCGGAGCTGGTGGAGGAGCTCGAGGGCGCGCTCGACGAGGACGGCGAGGACCTCGTCAAGAAGCTCTGGCGCATGGTGATCTTTTTTACCGAGAGCGAGAAGCGTGGGCTGCCGGCGTAGGGTGCGACAGTGGTATGACCTCCCGCCAGTCTTGGATGTTTTCTCTCCACCTAAATGTTCTCTCTTGTTCCACTTGATACCAGCCAGGCTTCTTTTTTTGCTGTATGATTAATATTCGATGTTCACACTCGATGAGCCTTGCCTTGGTGTTTGACACTTACCTACCCTTTGCCACTTAAGCCGCCCGTGTAACTAGTAGTTGAGACATCATCAATGGAAAGTAAAGTTTATTAGAAGATAACCACGGACAAGGGCGCGGTGCGGGAGCCGACAAGCCTGCTAGCGACGTGAACCGCCGAGACAGCCTTGAGGGCCACTCATCTTGACATGGCGGTCGAGTCTAGCGTCCGCGAAGGACTTGCTTTTGGCGTCACGCCGGCTGCGCGATGCCTTCAGGTTCGGCTGGCTCGGGCCGTCGATCCAAGGTCGCCGGTGGTACCGAAGCGCTCTAGTTTTAGCGTGTCTTGAGGAGGCTATTTATATTCGATGAGCACGCCCTCCAAATCTCTCCTTGGGCTGACCACCCGGCCCTTGGAAGTTGAGGCGGCCATTGACGACGACGAAACGATGAGCAAACTAGATGCGCTCCATTCTCTCCCATTAGCGGGTGTTGATCCCACCAGGCGGGACAACATCGTGGCACCGGCGATAGGCTTCTTCTCCACCCCGATCGTGCCGGTGGCAGCCATAGTTTCGGCCAGGATATACGCCCGCATCCGCCGGTCAGGGAGGCCCCATGTGGATGACGTCCTCATAGCGATTGCGGCCGTCTTCAATGTTGCCTACGCAGCCTTGTTCATTTCTAGTAGGTACCTACATCTTGGGATTGGGACTTTTGGTGTGTGCGATCTGAAGACAGAAAATAAACAATGTCAGCAGCAGTCAGGCACGGCTTTGGGTGGCACATATGGACCCTGAGGCGGACGGCAGCCGAGATCCTCGCGAGCGCGCAGCGGCTCTTTCACCTCTTCTACTTTGCCATGCTGTGCTACCAGGCGTGCGTGTCGGCGACCAAGATGTCGCTGATGCTGGCGCTGATGGGGATTTTCCCCATGGAGCACACGCTGCGGAGGATCATGCAGGTGACGGGCGGCGTCGTCGTCTGCAGCGGGGCTGGCGCTTTCTTATCTGCCGTCGTGCCCTGCATCCCCGTGCGGGCTTTTTGGGAGTTTGATCTGGACGGCAAGGCCAAGTTCCCTGACATTTTGGCTCTCGCGCGTGGGACAACTGCCATGGGGCTGATGACCGACTCGGTTATTTACTTGGTCCCGATGCCTTACTGCTGGCGCCTGAACATGCCGCCGCCGCTGCGTATCGCTGTTTGCTTGGTGTTTGCCGGCGGGCTCAATGGCTTCCTTTTTTTTTTTTTTTTTTCTTGTTTCTTGGCTGGAGCTTGACTCCATCTGTGCTATCAAAATCAGAGCGTGCTTTGGCGCCGCCATGCGGATTGTTCCGCTGCCGGGCATCGACGACATCGACCAGTCGTGTAAGCGCGAGCCGAGCGAACCTGTGTGACGAAAACACATCTATCGAGCGCCGTGCGTTTGGGCTGATGATGGTTGGTTCAGACAATATTGTGCGGCTGGTGATGTGGACGCACGTCGAGTCGGGGCTGGGCACCATCTGCGCCTCGCCGCCGTGCCTACGTCCGCTGCTGTGCTCGCGCAACAAAGAGCAGGAAAGAGCCGTCGCCGCGGGGCCGAGGACTGATAGAGACAGGGCCAAGCCCATTTACCCCCGAGAAACCACTGGTCTTGAGTCTGTCGTCGTGATGGCTGCTGGCAGGAAAGGCGAGGGCGATAAGCAGCTAGCACACGCGGACGATGCCTCGAAGACCTCGAGGGCATCCATCTTGCCCGACCAGGCGTCGCAGACTGGAGTGGAAGCTTAAGGCCAAAAATACTGCAGCTGAGGGACGGTTTCAGTGTCAACTGGAATTGCCCAATCAGGCTACCGCAGATCTAATAGACCCCTGCTACAGCTCCTCCCCCGCAGAGCGAGCGGGCCACGCCCTTCCTTGCATCTCCCCAGTGAGGAAAGTGCCGAGGCTTATGCACTTGGTGGTGGCCACATCAGTGGAGATTCGCCAGCTCCATTGATTTTAACTCAGCCTCGGTCGTCAAACCATTGGTAAACATCCAAGCCAGCGCCTGTGTCGACATTCCTCGTCGAGTCTGTCTTGTACCAATACATCAACACCTACATATTTAATTTGCGTCTTTACCAAAAAGAGACCAGTAGCCATGGCCTCATCGAGCAGCAGCAGCAGCTCAGGGTCTCTCCCCAAACAGCTCACGACGGCGCCGCCCCAGGTCCCCAACACCATCGTCTCGTTCCCGGCGGCGCACGTCCTGCTCGTCACCCTGGACAGGCCAAAGCAGCTCAACGCCATCCCGACGCCCCAGCACGCCGCCCTGCACCGGCTCTGGCGCTGGTACGACGACGAGCCCTGGCTGCGCTGCGCCGTCCTGACGGGCTCGGGCCGCGCCTTTTGCGCCGGCGCCGACCTGCACGAGTGGGACAGCAATCACCAGCACCAGGCCGACAACCACAGCGCAGAGAAGCCGCCCGCCAGCGGCAGCTTGATTAGCACCGGCGGCTTCGGCGGCATGGCGAACCGCGTCGGCAAGAAGCCCATCGTGCTGGCCGTCAACGGGCTCGCCCTCGGCGGCGGCATGGAGATGGTTATCAACGCCGACCTGGTCGTCGCCGCCTCGGACGCCCGCTTCGGCCTGCCCGAGGTCGGAAAGGGCGTCATCGCGCTGGCGGGGGCCCTGCCGCGCCTGGTGCGCGTCGTCAGCCGCCAGCGCGCCGCCGAGATGGCGCTGCTGGGGCGCACGTCGTACACGGCCGAGCAGATGCGCGAGTGGGGGATTGTGAACTTTGTCGTGCAGGGGGGTGGCGGTGCGGTCGTCGAGGAGGCGCTGCGCGTGGCGGCCGAGATGGCGGCCAACTCGCCCGACGCCGTCATTGTCAGTCGTGAGGGGCTGCGGCTCGGCTGGGAGGGCATGGGGCCCGAGCAGGCGACCGACCTGCTGTCCAGGGGCATGTATGGGAGGATCGACGGCGGCGAGAACATGCAGGAGGGTGTGAGGAGTTTTGTGGAGAGGCGAAAGCCAGTTTGGAAGGACAGCAAACTGTAACCTGGATTACCGACATCACTTTCACAGCAGCGATAAACCCCCGAGACTCAGCAGGATCACGACGATGTGTTTTACACTATATGCACCAGAAAATGTATTAATTGTCTGTCTTTTCTCCCTATCCAAACGCAAAGCACGAAACTTAGCCAGACCCTCCAAAGACAACTTTTGCCTTCTGTTCGCCACACCAACTTAATCCCCTAGTCCTCCTGGAAGCCCCGATGGAACTCGTCGTCCTTGTCCTGCTGCTTGCGGTAGTACTCGCCCATCAGCGTGACGAACCGATCCTTCTCCTCGGCCAGCGTCGCCTCCGTCATCTCGCCTGTCGACCTGGCCCCGACGATCTCGCGGCACAGCAGCGCCATGTGCTCGACCTGGCGGCTCAGGATGCGCAGCTCGGCCAGGTAGTTGCGGAGCAGCCAGGTCGGGTCCCTGCCGGCGCGCTCCCTCGCCCATTTGGGGAGACTTCCGTTCTTGTCCTCGAGCCCCTGTCCGTTGTGAACCAAGATGTACTCGACGCGGCGCAAATACTCGTGGATCTGCGCAATCTCCTCGTACACGGCCTGCCGGATGTCCGGGTGGTCCTCCTGAAAGGGCGCGAGCTCGACGTTGCGGTCGGACCCGAACCGGAGGATCTGGAGCCGCTTGGAGACGAAGGACATGGTGCCCCGGACGTCCCGCACCGCGGTGTAGGGCCGCTCGCCCCGCCACTCGTTGGCCGAGCCGGCGTGCGAGAGCTCGAACTGCTGGATGCGGTCCAGGTCCTCGAGGTCGAGGATGATGTTGAAGATGACGTTGGACGGCTGCCAGTGGTCCGGGTACGCGACGAGGCCGTCCAGGTCGACGCCCCAGTCTGGGAAGATGTGTCTGACCCTGGGAGGCATGGTTTCGGGATGTGTTTTTGGGTTTTTGTCACTGCTCGTTGCTTCGGGGTTTGGGCTTGGAGAGGAGTCGAAATCGTGTCGGTGTAGATCGCGTTCCTTCTCCTCAGGTTCATGGAGGATCGTGAAGGGGCTATTTATGCCGGGTCATTTTTTCTCCTCAGCTACGAGAACAAAAGACTTGACAACTTTGGGGGGGTCGATTCTTTGTCGAGCACGGCCGAGCCGGTGCTTGGGTGGCTACGGGCTCTGCCAACAAAGAGTCGATGGCGTCCACATGATCCATGCTTCCGCTTTGTGACTAGCAAAACATCCGGAAGCAGACATCGTGTCTTTGCTCACACATGTAACTCGGCGGGAAGCGAGATCTGCTCCAAGTTTTCAACGGGCGGGTTAATACGCAGGTACCAGATCCATGACCCTCGAGTACCCTTTTTGTTGGACGCTGTCCTCCATTTTGGATCCCGGTTGTTGATGCAGCCAGCAACAACACCGTGAACAATAACAAAAAGCCCTTCGTGGAATGCGACTTCTCTAGAGACTTATGCGACGATAAGAAAACGGTTATATCTGCGTTCAGCATACAGAGGTATCAAGTTTGCCCGGCTGCTGACAGCTCGAATCCGTCACGCAACTCTAATCCACGACCTGCCGAGGGACAATACACGCAGCTGGGATTTAATAACTGCTTCAAGCCGTGCAATAATTACTATTCACGATGAAATCCAAGGCCTTATCGTGGTTTGATCACCTTATACCTTCGAGTAATAACTATCCCGAAATCGTGGATTCGAAAGCGTGGCATGATGATTTATTTGTTTGGTGGAACACAAGATGTACCTCAATGGCCTACCTGCAAGGAGCTGCTGAAGAACAAACTGTGTCTTTACAGCTTACCCGTAAGGAGGGATTGAAATAAAAAACCGCACCCCCACAACCTACCTGCTAGACTCGCGAGAAAAAGTCAAGGATTAGTTGGGGATGAGCTTAACCGTGATCGGCACCTCGTTCTCCTCGGCGGGGCCGCGCGCAAACACGATCATGCCGCTGTCCGGGTCCACTACGAAGCGGCAGAGGCGCGCGGTCTCGAAGTCGTCGACGGCCTCTTCCAGCTTGCAGACGAGCTCGCGGACGCGGCCCAGCTTGATCCAGACCTGGGCGTAGCTGTCGTGGTTCCCCTCCCAGACCTCTGCCAGGCGCGCGTGCACCTCCCCGACCGTGTCGATGAGCTCGGTGACCACGTCGACGAGCTCGGCGGCCGCGACGGGCTCGTCGTTGATGAAGGCGGCAATGTCAGGGTCCTCGATCAGGGAGAGGGCGGTGTCGGCCTGCGAGAGGACCTGCGTGATGATGTCGATGAGGGAGTTCGCGACGGTAGGGTGCTGGTCGTCCTCATCCTTGTCCTGGATCGCCGCCACCTCGAATAAGGGAGAAGAAGCCTGCTGCGCGCTGTCAGAGCAAAGCCGTGCCTGCTCAGCAGGCGGTGGCGACGACGACGAGCGGGGCAGCATGTGCGGCGGGGGCGGGGCGAAGGTGCTCGAGAGATCCGGGAAGCGGGAGGTGGCGTAGCAGCCGGAGGAGAGCGAGTCGAAGCCGTCATCCTCGTCGTCCTCGTCGTCCTCGTCGTCCTCGTCGTCCTCATCGTCCTCGTCGTCGGACTCCTCCGAGTCGGCCTCGTAACCGAGGTCGCCCCACCAGTCATCAGTCAGCTGCTTCTCCGCAATGGGCGAGGAATACTCACCTCCGAGGAAGAGCCAGGAGTAAAGGTCGGCAGGCGACGTGGGCGAGCCGAAGACAGGGTCCTGGCGCTGGCCGGCAGCGGCGAAGGGGCCCGTGGTCTCGATATTGTCGAGGTAGCGGGTGAAAGGGCCCGAGGTCTCGATGTTGCGAAGGAAGCGGGTGGCCATTGTGTCTGCCGTGTCGGTTTCCTTGTTTGTTGTGTGGTAAGAGAGAGGTCGATCGATCGATCCTTTTACACCTACCAGAACAGCAAAGATGTCGCAAAGTGAAATAAGCTCGTCCGAGTATTCTGGGTTGGTGTAGTTGGAGGAGCGATGGTGAAGTTGTGTCTGTCTGAAAGACAAGCGAAGTCAAGATTTCGCTCCGAGGCCGAGGGAGCGGTGGAATATATAGACCCGAGAGAGACGAGGGACCGACAAAGAATCTGTGACCTTGGAAGAGCGTACTTGGCCATTGTTCACCATACTCACAATGGGTGAGCCATGCCATCCTTGTTCCAGACAAGGAGCTGTGTGAAAGGGCAAAGACAAGGAAAGCCGGCACGGGTGAGGAGCGAGGCAAAGAAGAATCGTCCGTCTAGGACTCCGGGTATTGGCAAACGCTACAAAGGCTATGCGACATGAAAGGAACAATGATGGTACAAGAAAGAAAAAGAGAGTAACAACAAAGAAACGTCCCTCATATCCACAAGTCGTCATCAACCCTCTTCTCGTCCAGGTAAGCATACACCTGGTCGTAGTTCTTGCACACGTGCTTGGCGTCCCAGCCGTCGCTGCCCGTCTCGCCGGGCGGGAACGTGGTGGCCTCCCCTTCGAGGGCCGTGTCGCCGCAGCACAGGATGTTCTGGCGGAGGTACTCGAAGCAGTGGTTGAGGTGCCAGCTCACGTCGTCGGGCAGCTTGCTCGGGTCGCCGATGGCGTTGGCCGAAAACACCCGCACGATGGAGTGCAGGCAGTGCAGCTGGTGCGTCACCGACGACGTGAAGACGGTCTCGTTGTAGTCTGCCAGCGGGCGGGGTAGGTTGTTGTACTGTTCCGGGTTATCCACTTTGACGTAGCCGAGGCCCCCTTTTTTTGAAGATGTTAGCTGCTGGTGATAGGAGGAGCGCGGTGAGAGGTGCTAGAAACTTACTGGGGACCATGTCGAGCCACTTTTGCTGCACCGCGGGCGTGAAGAACTCAGACGCGTTCTCGGGCGCGAAGCCAAAGTCGGGAACAAAGGTTTTTATTTGTTGCGCGACTGTCGGCGGGCAAGTCAGCTCAAGTCTGTCGCACCGATAGTACCGGAAATTCGACGGCCGCAACTTACTCTTGGGCGCGAACCCGGTGATGTCCCCAGTGCCCTCGTACTCGCAGAACCCGTAGCTCTTGGCCCGCCTCTCCATAAGCAGGCCAATGATAAAAAAGAGCAGGATAATGTCGACGATCCAGCGGCACCGCCCAAACGCCTCACACGTGTCCTGCCACGCCGTCCGCCGCTGCTGCTGCACCTCCTCGTCGTCCTCTGACCAGCGCCGCCGCTTCTCGCTGTGGCCCATCAGAGACTCGCCCGCGTCTGCTGCGCTGCTCGAGTCGTCGTGGCTGGCTGGGCGTTCTGAGGGGCTGTTGTCGCGGTACTTTTTGCTGGCGCTGGCGCTGGCGCTGGTGCTGCTGCTGCTGGAGGGGCTCATTGTGTCGGCTTTGCCCTTGTCGCTTGCTTCGGTAGTCCGGGCGGATGCGGTGTTCTTCCCTATCTGTCTTGTTCCTTCTATGTTCTTTTTCTCATTCTCTTCTCGTCTTCTTCTTCTATCCCTTCCAGGCGACGGTCGATCCAGCAATTTAATCAAAGAAAGAAACCGGCTCGGCCAAACTGACGCATCTCCTGGACGCGAACAAGAAGCCTTATTAAAGTAACGATGCGAACAGAGATCCCAAAGTCGCGACCAGAAGGATGGGCCGATCGATTCGGCAGGGTGCGCCTTGCAAACACGAGGAAGCGCCCTGTGCGTTTCAGGGGTCGTTGCTAACGTCGCTAACAGGCCCCGTGCCGCCTGCGGCCCTCTGCCGTTAGGGCCCCTATCTAAACCGGATGGGCGGTCCCGTCTAGGGGTTTCGAGCCCCGACCCCACCGGCGCGGGGTGAAACGTCTCAGGACCCCAAAAGCCGACTGATCGGGGCACGTTTTCTCAGTCCGCAAGCCGCTGCACCCCTGGCTCTCGTCCGGGCGATTTGGCCATTTTAGCCTCGCTTCGAATGGGGCGGGAGCGCCAGAGCACGCACCCCCCCCGCCCCCCCCCCCCCCCCCTCGATTTGCGGATCCGCGGCGCGTCGAACCCTCTCACGCGCGCGTAGAGTGCGTGGCGGTGAAAGGCGTGGGGTCTCATTGACGTTGGTGATGGTTCAAGCCCCTGCCGGATGGTTAATTGGAGACAGACCTAAATATGGAAGATCAGGCGTGTGCGGCTGTTGCTTGGTGACAAAACTTTATCGACGGTTCAATTCATTACTTCATTCTTTGACCCAATATTAGTTTGATACTTTGATGACGACCGAGCCCATCCCCTCGGCCTTGCCCCAGTTCCGGTGCGCCTCCCGCACGTCTTCTAGGCTCCACACCTTCTTGATCGGCACCGTGATGTCGCCCGTCCGAACAAGCGCCAGTAGCCTCTCCAGATCCGCCGCGTACGTCTTGGAGTCGCGGCTGATGGCGAAAAACCTCGTGCTGCGGTACTCCCACAGCTTGAGGTTGAGGGCCCGCAGCCTGGCGATCTCGGCGAGCTGCTTGGCCGTCTCCATCTTGGCAGACTTGACGACCCTGTCCTTGCTGTCGCCCTGCATCGTCCGTAGGTTCAGCCCGTAGCCCACCAGGACGGACGGCCTGGACGTGGCGAGGATGCTGTACGACTCGTCCCAGCTCTCGTAGCCCAGCGGGTCAAGCACCGTGTCGACGCCGCCCAGCTCGCGCATGGCCGCCACCCACGCCTTGTCCGTGTAGACAAACGGGTGCGCGCCCCGATCGCGCAGCTGCGCGTGGTTGCGGGCCGACGCCGTGCCGTAGATGGTGGCGCCCTTTTGCAGGCACAGCGCCGTGGCTGCTTGGCCGACGGCGCCGCTAAGGCCGTGCACAAACACCTTGTGGCCTTCTTGGACATTTGCGCAGTGCTCGACCAGGCCGAGGGCAGTGCACCAGTTCAGCGGAAGAGCGGCCGCGACGCGCAGGTCGACGCCGGCGGGGACATGGACAAGGTGCCGTTCGTCGATGTTGATGCGCTCGGCATCGGCGCCGTAGACAGTCAGTGCAGCGACGACGTCGTCCTGCTTGAAGCCGCGGCGGACCGAGGGACCTGAACTTAGGACGCGCCCGACCATGGCGTAGCCCGGGGTGAAGGGCGGCGAGGGCTGGCCGGGGTAGGTGCCGCGGCTCATGTTGACCTCGGAGCCAGCGAACCCGGCGTATAGCACGACGACCTGAACCTCGGCGCGCTTCGGCGGGTGGAGGGACTCTGAGACGAGGGCGATGCTCTTGTAGGGGTCCGGGTTGAACTTGTGGATCACCGCCTTGCGAACGGTGTCCTTGGCATGGGGAGGGTGATGTGTCATTTCTGGTTCCTGGCCCGACATGTTTGTGAATGTGCACAGTCGAGGGATTCGATTACGAAGTGGTGTGATGGTGCGGATGGGTTTCAGTGCTCGTAGCATGACCGTGATGATACAGGCCTGCTGTAAGAAAAGCTGGGGGGACATCCGTTGTTAAATAGCAGCCATCGCCAGCGCTCTTCACGACCATTATAAGAAACCTTGGACACGACCTCAATATTCGCCGCCCGAAGTTGCGATACTGTGGGACGACTTGACGAGCTGGAATGTGGCGCGTGCAGGGTCGTGGGGTGATTTGGTAGTGCCCAGGCCGGCGAGTCCTCGTTTCGTCGGGGCGGAGGCGGAGACGGAGGCGGGGGAAATCAGCCCCCTCTGAGCAGCACGTGGCTCTGACTGTCGCTATTCGCCAGACGGGGCTTGGCAGCGAGATGGATGTCCCAGGGCTCCGGGAGCCGGGCCACCAGTTCCCCCGCGTGAGATGCATCGTCAATCTACCAGCGGAAGACGTGATCACGCAACACCCACCCGCCCGTGTGCCAATCCTTGCGTACGCACGTAAAGGTCAGTATAGGAAGCCGCTCGTCGATGACGTAGCGTCGCTCTTTGAGCCTGGCCCATTGCTCCTCAGTGTTGCCCTCGAGAGCATTCTCGGCCTCGACCTCCTGCGACAGGCGCATCGCCGCAACGAGGGCGCGGCTGTCGAGGAACCCGTCGCGCTGCGGGTATTCCTCTAGCAGCCGGATGGCGCGCTCGCGCACCGCGGGGTCGCGACAGGCCAGCGCCGTCTGGTACAGGCCCAGCGTCGGGCCGTAGTCAAAAGTGAAGCTGGCGCCCGCACGCCCGCGCAGCAGCAGCTCGCCAAGCCGACAGTACTCGCGGAAGTCGGCCGTCATGGCCCGCACCGCCGTCAGGTCCGCGAACCCGCGCGACCGAGCCCACATGCGCGACAGGTGGTACTGGGCCTGCACGTTGGCCGCCTGGAGCATAGCCGACGAGGTGTCGGCCGACGGCACGCCGTTGCCGCTGGCGAGGGCGGCTTCGTACTCGCGCAGGATGCGCTGGTACAGCGGCGCCCACGCCGCCCCGAACGAGCCTAGGAGGTCCGTGTTCAGCTGGTCCCAGTCTGGGTAGCCCTCAGTCTCGGGTGGCGCGGGGCTGTCGCTCGGATTTTGGCTGGGAGCAGGATCTGGAGAGAATCGGGAGCCGGCCAGGAGCGGATGACCAGGCTTGTCCAGGGCACCTTCGAGGGGCTCCTCCTTGATGAGGCCAACATTCTCAGTAAGTAGTTCCTCCTGTCTCGCCGACGGGGGCACGCTGTGCATCTTTATGGTCTGCTCTATTTTGGTGAGCCAGTGCGATATGGTGTCCCACTTGCGCCGCGCCTCGGCGACGTTGGGGAAGGCGCGGCGCGACATGTTGCGCATGACGTAGGCGGTCCTAGAGATGGACTGCGGGTGCATCTGGCTAAAAGATTCCTGGTCTTTCTCGACCTCGATCCGCAGCTTGGCCGCAATGGCCTGGCAATCCAGCCGCTGGAACACTTGTAGCACCTCGTCCTGGAGTACATAGGGCTCAGGCGAAGTGCCGAGAACAGGCAGAGGTAGCTCCTTTGGTTTTGCCCCGCCGTCTCCAGCCCCTTCTACAGCCTCCCCAGGCTGTTCCGGCGCGGGGGACGACTCGGCTGACTGGGGCGGGGAGGGCAACACGCCCATCCTGATCAGCTGTTTGACAAAGCATGACTCTACCCACGAGGCCACGACCCGGCCGCCATAGAGCAGGTGCCTGAGCGCGGCCTGGCGGTTGCCGTGGATTGCCTCGAAGCAGAGGAAGAGGATGCAAGAGAGAACGGTGGCGCGCAGGGCGTCCTCGGCATGGTGACCGCCCTGCAGCAACATCTGGGTCTGCGCTTGTGCCTGGCTGCGGCTGTGGCTGTGACTGTGGCTTTGGCTCGGGTCCTGGTTCGGACGCCTCTCACTGGCTAGACGCAGGGCCCGGCCATAGTACACCACAGCGTCCCGGTAGTGGCGGGAGTGGGTAACGAGCGTGCCGTTGCTAGCCTGGTTCCAGGATGGCGAGCCCGATCCGGTCCGGGGCGTGCTTCTGGACTGCGGGATCATGACCATGGCCTGGGACAAGGCACCAATGGCCATGGACGCATACCTCAGAGTGGGATCGGCGCGGCTTAGCTGGGGAATGGTGCGGGTCCACAGGCTGGAGCCGAACCAGCTGCCGTCCAGCATGTCGGACAGTTGCAGCCAGTGGTCAAAGTATATCTTGTCTGGGTCATGGGTAAACATGCCCTGATGCTCGGTTGGCTGCCAGACCACGACCGAGTGCTGTTGAGCGGCAGTTGCTGCTGCCACATCCTTCTTGGAACGGCGCTGCTTGTTCCCTGCCGCGGCCCCTTCATTTCCAGCGGCCGGGGGCGAGGGATACTCGTAGCCCTCGCAGAAGCCCTGCCACTTGACGCAGCGGAGACATGCCGGCTTGGTCTCGTCGCACTTGACGTGCCTCCTCCTATGGTGTGGGGGTGTGATTGGGCGGTCAGCATGGTGGGTGGAAGCAGGGCGTGGTAGGTAGCGTAGGCAGTATGACGTCTGTCGTTGCTGGGCACCTGCGGCTCTGGCTGGACGATCGGGTGTGTTCGGAGGCAGGATATGCGGGAAGGAAGGGAGGCGGCATGAGCCGGGCCTGGACAGGCGGGCCCAGGCTCGCGGGTCAACTTACTTGCCTAGACACCAGACGCGGGCGCGGGGCATTCGTTGTCAGCGCGGAAGAGGCTCCGGGTCGTGGGGTCCCCCCTCGTCCCACGTGGGCCATGGCGGCATGGCATGGCATGGCATGGATGGGGTCAGAACTCAGACTCACATGTCTTGCAGCCGGTCCGGGCCTTTGGCTGGCTGGCCCTGGTGGCACGCGGGCGCTGGCTCAGCGAAAAGGTCAGGATCTGGGGTTTCGCGGAGCTGCTTTGGGTTGGGTCATCAGCGGGAGTTGTTCCGGCCCCGACGTGATCTCATGCTTTGGTTGCGAGCGAGCGCGCGCACATATACGGGTTGCCCAAAGGGGACAAGGGAGGGGGACCGGCCAGGGGCAAATCGCAAATCCCGTGTTGTGCCTGCAGCCTCGGCAGCGGGCACACCCAGCAGCCGACCTGGAAGCCAGCCAGCCCACCTGGCCAACGGACTCACGAAGGGCCACCCGTCGATTTGATCTGTGGTTCGTACCTTGCCGAAGCCTTGACCGCCGCGCCGCTGCGGCTGCTGCTGCTGCCCGCAGTCGGCGCTGCCGAGCTGGAGGCCCCGTCGCCTGGCATTGGGGGACTGGAGCAGTCGACGCAAGACCTCAAGTCCGATGTAGCGCCGCGATAGCGCTGACGATGCCCGCTTTTTTTTCTCGTCCGTCTTCTAGCTCGAGATTGACTCTTTGCCCTTGGTGTCAACCAGTCAGTTGGTCAGGAAAAAGAGGCAAGTGGGCGATTGGTGTGGGAGGGGGAATTGACAAGGCAATGCGCAAGCGATGGAAGCGAGACTCCGCGTGAGCCCTAACGGCCAGAAGCAGCTAATGCTGGGAGCATTTCCTTCTTGGCCTAGTTAGATGCTTGCTCGCCCACCGTTTTTGTCCGGCTGTCGTCAGCTGGCTGCTACCCGTCCAGGAAGGTGCCAACCGAGGACGACTTCTGGCTCAACTGGTTCGGCGGGCTGAGGATTATGAATTACGAAGGCGATCGATTCCGTCCATCGGTTTTCATTTTTCATTTTTCCTCACCACCCCGCTCGGGCGGCCAGTCGAGCCAGCCAGCCAGCCTGCGGAACGAGTCCGACAAGCCACGCGTGCAGCCACCTAAACTTGGCCGGGCCCTCGAACTGTCCATTTCCCGACGCTTCTCGCGAGGCCCATCCATCAAGACTTTTGAGGGAGGTTGCAGCCAGCAGACGATGCTCCCCCAATGCACTGGCGTCGCGGTCCGTGCGAGCGGTGGCTGTCAGCACACCGAGTCATGGCCGTGCGCAGCGCTGCTAAACCGATTGAAGCCAACAAACCTGTTTCTTTTCCCCTGGTGGCGGCACCACGATCCCGTCTTTTGTTTCCAGTGCCTGAACCGTTGGCATCTTGGCCCGCACGAGCAGTGCATGGACTTGATAGGATCTGCAACCGGCAGGCAGTCAAGGGCAGTCAAGGGCAGTCAAGGGCACTGGAAGTTGAGGGCACGAAGGAAAAAGCTGGGTTCATTCTGTATGTACAGGCTAACAAGACCAGACAACCATCAACGCCATACACAAATATTAGTACACACAAAGAGAGGGGAATCCCAGGCCCTAGTCAAACACATCAGCCGCGTACCGCTTGTTGCGCACCGTCTCGTACCACTCCTGCATCTCCTCCCTGTCCGCCTCCACCCCGGCCGGCGCCTCCTCCTTCCCCTTGACCACAGCCTGGAAGAATGCCTCCTTGACCCCCTCGCCGACCGCACGGCCTCCGCACACAAACACCTTGGCCCCGGCCTCCCACAGCGCCTTCACCTCGTCCCTCTCCCGCCACAGGCGCTCCTGCACGTGCCGCAAGCCTCTCGCGCCCTCGTCGTTGGCCTCGGGGGCCCGGCTGTACACACGCCGCACGTCCACCGCCCCGCCCGCCTCCCACCGGTCCAGCTCGTCGCGGTACAGGTCGTCAACGCTCGGGTCGCGGCAGCCGAAGAACAGCAGCATCGGCGCCAGCTTCCGCCCCGCGCCCAGCTGCGCCGCCCGCTCCTGGACAAATCCTCGGAACGGCGCGATGCCCGCCCCGGCCGCCACGCAGACGACAGGCGTGCGCTCCGCGTCCGCGGGGAGGTGGAACGCCGCGTGCGACGGCCGCACCGCCACGTGCAAGTGGTCGCCCGCGCCCAGCGACGCCAGGTACGTCGTCGCGACGCCCTGGTGCCGTCTCTCGGGAGAGCTGAGCGCCACCTCGTCCATGACCGAGTACGTCAGCGTCGCGCGCCGTCCGTCCCACAGCGGCGACGACGAGATGGAGTACTGCCGCACCCGCATCGGCGGCAGCAGCGCGAGGAAGGCCCCGAACGGGAGGTTGATGGCAGGGAACCGCTCCAGCAGGTCCAGCACGCTGACCCGGCGCGCGCTGACCTCGGCCTGGTACGCGTCGCCCGCCAGCTCCAGCAGGCGCTCCCTGGTGGTCTTATCGTCCGCCGCGGCGGCGGCCTCGGCCAGCGCCAGCACGCCGCGCTTGGTGGCCGGCTGCGCGAGCTCGACGTACTCACTCAGCACGCTGTGCGCCGAGACGGCTTGCCCCGTCGGGAGCGTCGTGTGGCCGCCGCCCGACCGGATGGTGATGTGCGCGTCGCGGGCGAGCCCGAATCGCCGCATCGCCCGGTCCACGCCGGCCTTGGGGTTCAGCGGCAGCACGGCGAGGTAGTCGCCCGCGGTGTATGAGACGCCGCTGGGCAGCTGGATCTCCACGTGCCGCTTGGCAGGCGCGCCGGGGGCCGTGAGCGGGCTGGCCGACACGACCACGGCTTCGCCCGAGTCCTGGCGAAGGCCCGAGGAGCGCGGGTTGGACACTTCGACGGTAAGTAACGAGCTGGATGGGTCGACAGACTCGAGCGCCGACGCGAGGTTCTTGGGCTCGACGCTATACCGCGCGGCCAGCGCAGGCCAAAACTTCTCGAACTCCCACGTCTCGAAGTCTAGGAACGTATTGCCCTCCGCGGCGTCGGTGACGCCAAGGGGCGCCAGACGCGTGCCGCCCAGCTCCGCCAGCTTCGAGTCGACCAGCTTGGGCACGCGGTGGAAGGTGCGGCTCCAGTCGCGGTGGCCGCAGCCAAAGACGGCGTAGTTGACGCCCGCCATCCCGCCGTCGCCCTTGAGGCTCTCGAGCCAGGCCACAAAGTGCGCCGCGTTGTCGGGCGGCTGGCCCTCGTACGAAGCCGTGATGAGCACCACCGGGTGGCCGCCCGTCTTGGGGAGCCGTCCGTTGGCGGCGTCCAGGACGTCAATGGCGACGGCGCGGAACCCCTGCACCGACGCGTCGGCTGCCAGCCTGTGGGCCAGGGCCTCGCACGTGCCACTGTTTGACCCGTAGTAGATGCTCATGGGCCTGCCCTCCATCTCGGCGGGAGTCGACATGCCGCTGATTGTGGGCGTCTGTGACGTGGGGCTCACTGTCTGCTTCGTAGCGCTCATCCCGCGGACGCCACCGGCCAGGCGGTGCTCCAGCTCGGTGGGGGTCATGCCGTGGCGGAGCACGGCGCGCATGGCAAAGCCGTCGGGCTTGATGGTCAGGGCCTCCTTGACCCTGAGCTTGTAGTCGGGGTCGTGCGAGACAAAGTTGAAGTTCTGGAACATGATGGCCATGGCCATCAGGGCCTCCTGCCACGCAAAGGCGCGGCCGATGCAGCCGCGGACGCCGTTGCCGAAGGGCTTCCAGCAGTTGGGGAACTTGCGCTCGAGCAGCTCAAAGTTCTCGTCGAGCATCCGCTCGGGGACGAACTGCCTGGCCGTCTCGCCGTAGACGGCCGGGTCGAGGTGCGAGTTGCCAAACACCAGGAACACGTTGTCGCTGGGCTTGATGAGGTATTTGCCCGCTACGATCTCGTCCTTTAGCGGGCGGACGCCGATGCCCGGGATTGTGGGGTTCAGCCTGAGGCATTCCTTCAAAACCTGTACGCAAGGGCAAGAAAATGGGTAGTCAGTAAAACCTACAGAAGTTACAGCGGGAGAAAAAAAAAAAAAAAAAAAAAAAAAAAAAAAGAGCAAAACCGTTTCACTCACAGCATTAATGTATTTCAGCTTCGGTAGATGATCCGGTCGCAGCCGCTCCCTGCCCACGACGCGGTCCACCTCCTCCTGGACCTTGCGGTACGCATTCGGGTTCTTGAGCAGCTCCACAAAAGCAAACGCCAGCATCCCCGACGTGGTCTCGTGCCCAGCGATCAGGAAAGTGACGAGATTGTCAATGATGGTCTGCTCGCCCAGCTTCTGCCCCGTCTTGGGGTCGACGCCCTCCATCATGGCCGTCAGCAGGTCCTTGCGCTCGGCCGGGTTTTTCTTGCGGGCCTCGAGCACCCCGCGGGCCGTCCTGCCGAGGGCGGCGCAGTTGTCTGCCCAGGCCTTCTCCGAGCCCGGCGCGAAGATGTCGTACATGACCTGGGGCAGGGGCCGGCGGAAGCGGTCGCTCGCTTGGCGCAGCCAGCCGTTCATGGCGAGGATGAAGGGGTGCAGCTCGTCGTGGTAGTACGAGTTGAAGCGGAAGCCCATGGAGCACAGCGCGATGGTGTCGAGCGTCATGCGCGTCAGGTCGTCGGTGGCCGGGATCGGGGCCAGGGCGCCGTGGCGGGCCCACTTCAGGGCCAGCTGGGCCGAGATGTCGTACATGTCGTCGAACATGCCCTGGATGGCGACGGGCCCGAAGACCGGGATCAGGATGCGGTGCGCCACAGCCCAGACCTCGTCCGTGGTATGTGCTGTAAAAATGCCATCCCGGACGCCTGCGCGGAGGATCTAATACAGATACCAAATGGCATGGTGAGCGGCGGGCGCCAGCCACGTAAGGGGGAGTAGTGGGGGCGATGCACACCTCGAGGACATTGCCGCGCGACGTCTTCTCGAAGCGGGTTTCGTCACAGAGCTCGTTTACAAGCGCCTGGGTTGAGCACACAATCTGGTCATTCCTGCCGGGGATGACCATGCGGAAGATCTCGCCTGGTGGTTAGGTGGTTAGCTTGACGTATTTGACGAAAGAAAATTTCTGTCCTGGTAACGCACCGTGCTTCTCGGCCATCTGGGCGATGGACGCCATAGGGGCGTCGGGGTTGATCAGCGGGACAGTCCCGAGCAGAGGGATGGCCCCCAAGGCTGTGGGGATTGGAACCGTCCCCTCGGGTCCATCATGTTTGGAGGCTGAGGAGAGAAACGGCATGATGGGTGGGTGTGGTAGTTGGTGCCCCCTTCGGTGCGACAACGACTGCCTGCTGGGAAGGGCGGTCGCAGGTCGATCTGGTTAGTGGCGGCACTCAGCTCTTTATTCCAGCATTTTGTCACCGCGCTTCGTTCGTGGCCTTTTAGCCAAGCATAACTCAGCCCCTGCCGCCAACGGAGCCGGGCTTCTGCCACTCAGCCGTCCCGCCGGCGGAGCCGACGACGGCGGGGCCACCAGCACAGAATCCGACCCGACAGGGGACAGGCATTGTTTGCAAAACCACTCTATGGAATGGCAAGCATCGGGACCAACGCTAGCCCCTAAAGAGCGCCCTTGTCGACCTAGCAGGCCGCCTCATTGGACAGCAAACGCGAGAAGGACGGAATTCTGCTCGTCTGATCCATGGTTTCGAAGCGGCCACATGGCTGGTGTCTTGGGTGCTTGGCCAGCCGCAAACGGCCGGGTGCGCTGGGAGGTAGATGGGTCGATACATACGAAAGACCCGCACCAGACGCGAATCATGGAAGCACGGTCCAGTCAGTGCCTTGAAGTCCGTCGGGCTAACTGCTGCCCGATGGCGACGGTGGTTCATGGCTCGGGTAGGTAGGTAATGAGATGTTGTTCTACGGCGTTATTCTACGCAGTTAGTCGATGTAGTTATGGCCCGGCACTTCCGGAGCCATTGTTTCTACCGCATCCCGCGGGCACCCAGCTGACGGTGCAACTGGCCATTCTAACTAAGTGCTGCGCTTGCAGGCCGCCGAGCCAACCATCACGAAAACCCGGGAGGCCCGAGAAGCGGAGCGGCCGGTCGACGGGCTGCTTGCGAGCGCGGGTGAGACCGGCGTGCAGATCTCGGCCCCGATGCGGTGTCTAGTGTAGTGCGGAGGCGGGTGGTACCGGACCTCCCTCACAACAAAATAAACGGGCCCGCAAAAAGAAGCGACTTTAGCACATGTTTTTTTTCCCTCCCTATTTCCTCACACTTGAATGGAAAATGAAGAATTAAACCAGCTTACATATTAATACTGATTGCAAAGTATTATAAAACGTATTTTTTTTCCAAGTTGAAAAGATGCACAGTTGTGATTTCTTTCGAGGTTGTTTATCGCGGGGGACATCAATTGCAGTCTCGTTTTTTATGTCGTGGGGAGCGGACGAAAGGTGCAAACACTAACATTCGCCTCTCCGCTTGGAGTTGGACGCCAGCCAGAATGGCGCCAACCGGCCTTTCACACAGTGTCGGGGCAGTGCAGACGCGAGAACAACCAGCAGCGATTGCGCACTGTGTCGAAGGAGCCAAAAAGAGCATGGCGCCTCTGCCCAGCCATGCCGGATCCTCGCGCCAGACGAGAGACGGTCAGCCCGATGCATAACGGAAACGCGGGCGGCCAATCAGCCGCCGATGATAAGGGACCCTGGCTGCAGGGCTTGGCCTCCACTCTGGGCTGCGCCGTGCCGTCCACTCGACAGGCTGGAACGGTGAATTGCGAAAGGGCAAAGGGTCAAAAGATTGAAACAACACCCAAGCCGATAGCTTCCGATAGGCCCCAGCCCGGCCATTCGATATTGGTCAATCGAATTGGGTACTTTTTACCTGACGCCTTCCCCGTCTTGCCTGCCTTCCCCCGCATCGTCTGTTGGGGTCATGTTGTTTTTCCGGCGCGCCTTTCAGGGGCTGACTGCCATGGCATGGAGGCATGGTCCGTTCCCAGCCCTGCCTGTCAGGCTGCCGACCAGTGTGCTCGTCTGCAATGTCCCATTCGCATGCGTGTTGGTGCTCGGCTGCGGGGTTGGTTTTATCTCTGGCCCTGAATCCGAGCAGGGTGGTCTTCATCGTGTGCAAACAGCGGTTCGTCGCTCTGGCGCCAATCAGCTGCTAGCAGGTCTGGTTGAAATCACGCATCCATGATGGGCAAGCAGAGCGCCGTCATTGGAGGGCCGGCGGTGGACCGGCATTAGAGCCGGTTGACCGGGAAAGTTGGGGGCAGCGCGTTGGATATCCTTCCGTCCTGTCGTGCCTGTGCACCCCGACAAGACTGACGATCAGTGTTCATTACTCGTTGTCCAGAGGCAGCATCATGTGCGTACAACACTGACTACAAAAAAAAAAAAAAAAAAAAAAAGGCAACGTGCCTGCGCGTGGCCCAACTTAGGCTCGAGTTGATGGAGAGGTTCCGGTACGGCATCCCGCGCCCCAAGGTCTCATCTGCCGGGTTCGAGACCGCCCCGCCAGAGCGATAGCAGTCCAGACCAGGCGAATCTCTACTAGTCTAGGCGTCTAGTCCCCCGCGTGCGCTTGGAAAAGGTACCTCCAGTCGTTGCCTACGACGAGAAGCGAGCACTGTGCTGCTGGCAAAGCCCTGCATCGTGCTGTCTGACCACGCCCACAACACAGTGTCGAATCCTGCCTTTGATCGCCGTTCCAAGGAGGGGCTCACCGCAGACAAAGTAGGGAGTCTTGGGTTGTACCTCCGTCCATCCAAGTTGGGGGCACGCTACCTGCCATCATATGTAACAAACGACTTGCAGGCCGCGGAGGACAGCACAGTGTGCACCCCCACAGCATCCTTGGGCTGGCTCGGCGGTCATGGATGGCTGTGCGCCGCCCTCGCATCGTCACTGGCGGGGTGTGCCTGCATTTGGCCGCCCTCCTGCCTCCCCGCCGCCGCCAGATAAAAGTCGCGTGGGTTCCCGACTCGCGGCGTTCTTATCTTTTGTGTTTTCCTTTTAACATTGACTTTTCATTCCATTTCTCTCCCACTTTCTACCAGAAAGCTTCATCCTCTCTACTGCAGTAGAATTAGCAGCATCTAGAATCACCATCAATTTCGTTTCTTTCCTTCAGAAACATCGCCGGTCCAACCGCAACCATGGTCAGTGCCTCCTATTCCCCAATCCACCCACCAATTGAATGCCCGTGCTGCATCCATCCCGCTGTCGCAGCCCCGCACTCGGCTGCCCTCGATGCTGCAGCCAGCGGGTCTCGTTTCCCATCAATCGTGCCTTTCGCTGACAATAGAGGCACTCCTCTCAACCGACTGCAGGCCACCAAGAGCGCAAACATCACCTACACGGAGAATCTCCAAAAGTACCTGAAGCTGGACCAGAGGGGCTCCGTCATCGCCGAGTACATCTGGATCGACTCCGAGGGCGGCGTCAGGTCAAAGTCCAGGGCAAGTCACACGCCTATCCCCTTCTCCAACTGAGACCCATTTCTGTCGGTCCTCACGTCACCGTGCATGCCGCCCAGCAACCACCACCAGCAGCCCCCCACTACGATGCGATGCGGTGCGATGCGAGACGGACCGTCTGGGCTAACTCGGTCCCCCTAGACCCTCCAAGGCAAGGAGGGCGGCTTCAAGCCCGATGACCTCCCCACGTGGAACTTTGACGGCTCTTCGACCGGCCAGGCTCCGGGCGACAACTCTGACGTCTACCTGAAGGTGTGTGCATCCACCCCCACCCGCAGCACGCTGTCCTGTCAAACCACTGACGCAATTTCCCCACGCTCTCCTGCAGCCTGTCGCCGTCTTCCCCGATCCTTTCCGCGGAGGCGAGAACATCCTGGTGTTGGCAGAGTGCTGGAACGCCGATGGCACCCCCAACAAGTTCAACCACAGGCACGAATGTGCCAAGCTGATGGAGACGCACGCCGAGCACAAGCCGTGGTTCGGCCTTGAGCAAGAGTACACCCTCCTGGACCTCAACGACCGCCCATTCGGATGGCCCGAAAACGGCTTCCCCGCGCCCCAGGGCCCCTACTACTGCGGCGTGGGCACCGGCAAGGTCGTGCAGCGCGATATCGTTGAGGCACATTACAAGTCGTGCCTGTATGCCGGCGTCAAGATCTCTGGCACCAACGCCGAGGTCATGCCCGCCCAGTGGGAGTTCCAAGTTGGCCCGTGTGAGGGCATCGAGATGGGCGATCACCTGTGGGTCGCCCGCTTCCTGCTCCATCGCGTCGCCGAAGAGTTTGGTGCCAAAGTCTCCGTCGACCCTAAGCCCATCCCCGGTGATTGGAACGGTGCCGGCCTGCATACCAACTTTTCCACAAAGGAGATGCGTGTTGAGGGCGGTATGAAGTTTATCGAGGCTGCTATTAAAAAGCTCGAGGGCCGTCATAAGGAGCATATCGCTGTGTACGGCGAGGGCAACGAGAAGAGGTTGACGGGCAAGCACGAAACCGGTGCTATCGATTCCTTCAGCTACGGTGTGGCCAATCGCGGGGCGTCGATCCGGATCCCGCGCGAGTGTGCCGCCAAGGGATACGGCTACTTCGAGGACCGCCGGCCGGCGTCCAACGCAGACCCCTACCAGATCACGGGCATCATCATGGAGACGTGCTTCGGCGAGGCGCAGTAGACGGGTGCTGGGCTGGTGTTTGAGCGTCTTATTTCTGTATCTTTTATTGACGAGGCGTCTGTTTTCTGTTTCCACCGGCCATCACGCCGCCACAGTTCAAGGTCACCGTTAGATCTACATGCTTTAGATAAATACTACCTTCATGCCTTCTCCATGCGCGACCAGAATGGATGGGGCCAATTCGATTCTGGTGGTGTGCTCGCCTGTCGCACAGCCGATTGTTTGCTGACCATACAAAATGGTACTCGTTGTTCTTTGTCCGCGTTATATGTGGGATTTTGCAGCTTTCGTCTTGCCCATTTTCGGTTGGTGACTAGGCAAGGGGGACGGTGGTGAGGCCGGGCACAGCGACGACAACAAAGAAGCGGTGGCAAATTGCCTCGACGGAAACGGGCACAGGAATTCGGAAGGAGAGGAGAAAGGAATAGCAGAATTTTTCCCCTTCGTCCTTTGGAAATGCTTGCGAATCTGGGGCCATGGATATTTGGGCGTTGCCAGACACGGAGCCCCGTGCCTCTTCAATCCGTCAGTGTGCCTGGATTGACGACCGCAGTGTCTGCTCGGGCTGCATTGGCTTGGTTAGCCCATAATTTAGCCTCGCGTGAGATGCCGGGCGATTTTGTGGCTTTCCGTCCCTCCCATTCGGGATCTTGGGAAAGTCGTGCAAGTTTCTTCGACAACTTTTGCCTCCGGGCAAGATCTCCAAATAATTTCTTCAAATTGCTCTCCATGCTACACGAAGCAAAGCAGCAAGACACCAGCCAGTAGGCGGGCTCTTCTTTCCGTGTGTGGATGCGCTCGCCCCCAACGGGTTGGCCCTGTCCCGGCCGCCCATGCTCGAGTTCTGAGCAGCCCAGGATCGAGCCTCCTTCTTCCGAATCGGCCACGACGTCCGGGTCGCCCACCGCGCTCCGGTTTGCCGCGATACCTTCGTTGCCAGAGCCTGCGTCTCCCGTGCCCGAGTTGCCACACTCGAGTGGCCCAGCTCCGAGTAGCCTGCCTCGGAGCCGCCTGAGCCTGATTCGACATCCCCGAGTCGCCTGTGACCAAGTTGCGTGCTGTGGGCACCAGGAGAGATCGCGCCTGGTTTTCCCCGTCGTCTTCGTCGTTAGTCTTCTGTATGCCTAGAAAGTTCCTCTGCTAAGACGTCTGCGCTCGATTTTCTGTCTCGATGCCGACGTCGTGTTCGCGATATTTCACAAGCGGACTGGATGGCTGATGGCGCGTGTGGATCTGCTCGGCCCCTACCCGGGGAAGAGGGCTTTGGCTTGGAAGGCGACGACGACCCCCAGTCTCGTGATCATGCGCGACCGAGCCGGCCGGTAGTCCACGGGCAACCCGTGCAAGTGCAGCACGCGACCTGGTCTTTGTGTTAGCCCATCGGCCCCTCCCTTGTCAGGCACATGCTCCCCACCTGCCCTTTCGAGGAACCTGAACTCGCAGAGTCTGGAGAAGAGACAAAGTCAAGACCGCGTAAGCATCGGGCCGTGGATCAGGCGACCGGCAGTTGTCGACGCGCTAGCCAAGGGCACCGACTACGTAAACGCCAAGTCCAGCGGCGACGAGTGAGATGGCGGAAGGAGGGCTGAAACGACGAGAACAAAAGGTGCGCCTTGCCATTGCGGAGTCGAGGCCTGCAGCAAGCAGCTTGGCGCTGCGTAAAAGTCGGCTGCCGTGGCCCAATTATGTATCCTGTCGTGAAGCTGCCACTGCTTCTCCCCTTTTGTGGCTCAGCGGTGGTGACGATGCAGTAGCTTGCCGCATTCAGGGATGGCCGCTGTTCGGAATCTGCCCAGGGTCTGAAATCAAGGTCGCAGTTGTTTCTGGAAACCTCTTCCCGGTTCAGACGCGACGACAGCCGCCAGCCTTACGGAACGGCACGCGGTGAGCTGTGCTCCTTTATTCCCGACGTGTATTCCCCCGATATCGCCGGCAGAGCGTCAGGAATCTCGCGAGCGCCAACCCGCGCAAAAGTTCAACAAGTCTTCATGGATATTTGGAGGGGAGTCGGATGGGTCCCTTCGGCGGAGGACGACGGAAAACCCCTTTCATGCACGAAGCGATCGGCCCCTGCGCCTGGCTGTTGCCCGCTCGCTCCACCGCCACTTCTCGCGCCCAGAGGACTTTGTGATTTTGCACGACGCCGATCAACGATCCAAAACTTGAGGTTTGCACAGAGAAAGCAAGGCGCGCGACGATCACCAACAAAGGGCCACGCGTAGCGCGCCAGCCAAGCCATCGCTTGACTGGAGAGAATGCACAGCACAGCCCCCCCAACAAGAAGCTTCTGTTCAACGTTAATGACGACCAGCACACGTCTCCGTGGACCCTCCCCCCTTTTTTTTTTTTTTTTTTTTTTTGTCCTGTCCGCCCTGCTCTCCCGCGAAGGCGCAGCAGCATCATGCGGTGTCGCTGTCGTCGCGTCTCCCTGCCACTCCGGACCTCGCCAGCCCTTCGGGCAGGGCGTCGGGTGGTGCACCGGCGGCCCCCACCCATAGGGTTGCTGGTATAGCCAGCAGGGGATGGGCCCGACTCACCGTTTTCGAGCAGCTCCTTTTCTGGGCTGCCTCTTGAGCATCGGGGGGTGGTTGGGCCGCCTGAGTCGCGCAGCTGGTGATGCAAAATTTTTGCTAGTATACCGCCCAATATCAGGACCACGGCTTGGTGGAGTCTTGGCTGGATTGCCAAGACCGTTTGGTGTATTTATGAAGCTCGTCTTCCCCGACTTGCAGACTGCTTTCGAGGAGAGGACCATCACCAGTGTGGCTTGCATCTTCTGTTGGAGCTCGCTTTACTCCCCTTTGGTTGCACTCTCCTAGCTCTCTTGGACCACCATCCACTTGCAACTTGCGCAGCAGAGACCCACCACCACCACCCTTGTCACCATGCACTTTAACAACGCAGTCCTAGTCGTCCTGGCCGGCGTGGCGCCGCTGCTGGCCCGGGCCGACGACGACCTGGAGCTGGAGCGCGACGACATCCCGCAGCAGTGCCGCGGCATCTGCGGGCCCGTCGAGCGGCTGACCGACATCTGCGACGTCGACGACGACCGCATCCGCAACGACCGCGTTGAGGAGCTGCTCAACCTGCAGTGCGTCTGCACCAACCGCAGCTTCGACGTCGCCCGCTTCGCCGCCCTGTGCCAGAGCTGCATGACCCAGAACACGCGCAACAGGGGCGGCCTGGATGGTAAGCGGCCGCCAGCCTGACTCCAACATTCGTCTTGGTACTTAGCTTGGTATCTAACAAATCTGCTTGTAGACATCGACAAGATCATGCGCAAGTGCGGCTTCGCGGCCCAGAACTACTCGCCCAGCCAGTCCAACGACGCCAACGGCATCAACGTGTCGGCCGTGAAGCCCACCGATGCCAACCAGCTGACCACCACCTTTGCGCCCGGCTCCGCGCCGAGCCCGGCTCCCGCCACCACCCGCGGCGGCTCTCCGCCCCCGGCGAACCCCACCGGCAATGGCAACAGCCAGCAGCAGCCGCCGGCGACGCCGGGCTCCACCCCTGCCGCTGGGGGCAGCAACGCCACGCCCGGCAGCGCGACGTCTGCCACCATCCCGGTGGTTGGCCTCGCCATCGCGGCTGTTTTCGGGTCCATGCTCCTGCTGTGAGCGGGACCGCTGCCGACTGGAGGATGTTGTAGTGGTGTTTGGAAATACGACGCATGATCATGACTTGTTCCTTTCTCTCTTCTGTCCTTTCCGCTGGCCAACTGGTGCCAACTTTTGGTGTATGTGCGGTGCTTGATATACCCCTTGTTTGCGAGTCTGTCGCTCGGGTTGCGGGTTGTCAGGCACGATGATGGCAAATAGTTCTCGAAGCTGAAATTTATCTATCATCGCAACGTTCAGGTAGCCTGGACCGAGATCCAACCTCTAAATACCTGTGTACTAAGAAGTGAAGATTTGAACTTTGTAGTTGCGGCTACTGACAATAGATGCTGGGACAGGAGCAAGATGCCCCGCATCTCCGCCTGGGTTGACATCTGACGGCCTCGCCGTCGGTGGTTGGCTCCAACATTTTAGGGATGCGGCATTCCCCGCATCAGCTCGGGACGAGGGTCTCCCTGATGCGTGCCAGCTGGAGGCAGGGGTGCGAGTCGACCACCTTCAGGGCTGCTGCCGGATCGCTGAACTTTAACCGTTACATCCAGCTGCCGACCCGATATCTGTCACCTTTCCGCATTGAGCCCTTTCCGCATGCCTGCCGCCAAGTTTCGCGCGCTCTGCTGCACTTCCCGAGCGCCCTTTTTGCAGGCACGAAAACACGAACGAGCCAAATCTGTCGCGTGGCCACCATCGTTGTCGGCGTTGGCTGGTCCCTCCCGCTCATCCCATATTATTCTTTTAGTTGGTGCCGGTAGCCGCATACCTACACTTTTCTTTTGTCACACCTCTGCCGAAATAGCCGCACTATGCCAAGGTACACCCTCAGGCCTCGGCGGAGGACCATCTGCCTGGCCCTGCTGGTGGCGGCCGCCCTGGTCTACATGCTGCTCGATTGGAGGCTCTCGCCGTCCGACGACACCCTGAAGCTGCAGCGGTTTATGAATCCGCCGGGCTCCCGGGACGCGGTGCGCGCCGTCAAGAGCAGCTTCGACTGGTCCAGCGTCAAGCACGGGCTCCCGCCCGCCGACGACCCGTCGGGCATGCCGCCTATCGCTGGCGCAAGCGCGCACGGCGTCAAGGCACACCGCATCCAGCACCTGTTCGAGCGCGAGACGGCCGGGGCCGAGCTCGAGCGCGCGTCCAAGCGCGACGCGGTCCGCGACGAGTTCGTCCGCTGCTGGAGGGCGTACCGTGAGCACGCCTGGATGAAGGACGCGCTGCTGCCCATCACGGGTGGCTACAAGGACCAGTTCTCGGGCTGGGCCGCCACGCTCGTCGACTCGCTCGACACGCTCTGGATCATGGGCCTGAAGAAGGAGTTCGACGAGGCGGTCGAGGCCGTGGCCGGCATCGACTTTGGCAAGTCCACGGGCGACAGGGTCAACACGTTCGAGACCAACATCCGCTACCTGGGCGGCCTCATGGGCGCGTACGACCTCAGCGGCCGGGAGGCGCTGCTGCACAAGGCCGTCGAGCTCGGTGACTTTTTGTACGGCGCCTTCAACACCGAGAACCGCATGCCCGTCGACTTCATCGACCTGCCGCGCGCCAAGACGGGCGACCGCCTGTTCGTCGAGGAGACCGTCGTGTCGGCGTCCCCCGGCACGCTGTCACTCGAGATGACGCGCCTGTCGCAGCTCACGGACGACCCCAAGTACAAGAACGCCGCCATGCGCGTCATGCAGGTCTTCTACGAGGGGCAGAACCGCACCCGGATCCCGGGGCTGTGGCCCATCATGGTGTCGATGAAGACGCAGAACGTCGTGGCGGGCAACGCCTTCACTCTCGGCGGCAGCGCCGACTCGCTCTACGAGTACCTGGTCAAGATGGCCGTGCTGGCCGACGGGCAGGAGGCCATGTTCAACGAGCTGTCGATCCGCTTCATGCGCGCTGCAGAAAAACATCTCTTCTTCCGCCCCATGCTCCCTGACGGCGCAAACATCCTCATCTCGGGCAACGCCAACTACGACGAGGCTGCCGGAAAACCAGTGCTGGACCCGGAGTCGGAGCACCTCGCCTGCTTTGTCGGCGGCGTCTTCGCCCTCGCCGGCCGCCTGTACGGCATCCCGACCGACGTCGACACGGGCGCGCGCCTGACAAAAGGGTGCGTGCACGCCTACCGGTCCATGGCGAGCGGCATGGGGCCCGAGCGGTGGAACATGGCCCCCTGCAAGGGCGATCACTCGACCCGCGCGTCCGACTGCCCCTGGGACGAGGCGCACTGGGAGGTGGAGAAGGCGAAGCGGCCCGAGTGGAGGCCGAACCTGCCAAAGGGCTACACGACGGCCAAGGACCCGCGCTACATCCTGCGGCCTGAGGCCATCGAGAGCGTGTTTGTGCTGTGGCGCGTAACGGGCGACACTTGGTACCGCGACGCCGCCTGGGACATGTTCAAGGCTGTTAGTAAAGGGACCCGCACGCCCATCGCCAACGCTGCCAATTTGGACGTCACGCTGGGTGGCTCGCCGGTGCAGGAGGACTACATGGAGGTAAGTGGATGCAATGCGACCTCCCACTCTCCCTGACAAAGAATGCTTGCTGACGGGTGTGTCCACAATATTGCAGAGCTTCTGGCTTGCCGAGACGCTCAAGTACTTCTACCTCACCTTCTCGGCCCCGGACCTAGTGAGCCTGGACGACTTCGTCCTCAACACCGAGGCCCACCCTTTCCGGCGTAGCTCGAGCCGGTGAGTGTGTGCCAGCGGCGGGCCAGGATCTTCGTGTAAATATTTTCTTGTTTGGGTAGATAGCACAGTCACATACGGGTCGACAGGACCAGTCTTTTACATCCCAGGACTGGGTCGGTGCATGAAGGGGCACACCAACATCCATATCCTTCTTTTGTGCATGTGTGAATAATACGCTTTGCCCAACTACAGAGCTCAGCAACGTCGTGATTCTTTACTTCCACAAAGATGGCTAATTACCTCCTCCCCCACCAAGTCGCCCGGGCCAAGGAGCTGTAATTCCAGTCGTTCCCCATCCTCGTCCTATATTCCCGGTTCCTTCAATGAAAACTATACTCTCATGTCTCTTGCTGATAATTCCTGTCCTAGACTTTCGCCTCGAGTGCTCGTCCGTGTGGAGATGTCGAGTTTCTTGAAGACCAGCATCGTCAAATTATTGCTAGGCTCCCTTGCGTCAGCTGAGCCTCTGAACCTGAAATCAGACGGGGAACCTACCATGTTACCTTGAAGGCATCGTTTGCTACCCACGTCCCGCCTATGTAATTATACGAATGTTCTTCTCCGGTTGGCGGGGAAGTTTATTCGGGTCTGAGGATAATTCACAGGACCGTCGGCTGGAGCGTCCCCTCGGGTGTTGCTCAAGTCAGCCCTGGATCGCAAACCGGGAAACGGGACAGAAGCTACCTTTCAGAAAACATCCCCAAACAGGCTCCTCGCCCAGTCCCTTCGGACTGCGCGAGGGTCCGTGCCTACTCGCTCCGCGTGGATCGCTGCCCCATCCTTCATCAGCCACTGGGTGGCCAGTGGCTTGCCAGCCCAGTGGGCGGCCACAATTGCAGTCTGGCCCTCCCGATTGTGCGCGTCGAGCCCTCCCGCCATCCGCTTGACGATCTCCGACATGAGGGTGACGTCGCCAATTCTTGCTGCCATGATCAGGGCGGTGTCTCTGCTGACAGGGTTGGAGCCACTGATCTCCATCTCAGGGAAAGTGTAGAGTAGGAGCTTGGCGGCTCCGGTGTGGCCGTTGAATAGCGCGTGATAGATGGGAGGGATCCCATTGTGGCCGTTAATATACCAAACGACGGCATCCTTCGTGACTCGGTCCTGGGTTGACCCATTTTTTAGGTCAAAAAGAAGTTTGATGATGCCGGCGGTATCGCCTGTCGTGCATAGTGTCGCCAATTGTTTCTTCCAATCTTCGCTTTGCATTTTGAATGTGCAAAGGGGGTCAGGTTGCTAGTGCTGTCGCGAGGCAAACTGGTGAAGGACGATATTGGGGAGTTGGAAGTGTTGTGGGAAAGGATGGAAAGAGGTGGAAGACGAAGAGTGAGCGCAGAGTGATGAGTTCGACTGTTTTATATGGAGTCTACACGATGAAGGAAGGAAGTTGCAGGATGGGGGGTGAAAGGAGAGTGATGGGTTCAAACATGGTGTTTGTGTGTGGAGTTCAAAGGTTGGATGGGGTCCAGAGCAGGGGGAAAATTCTTTGTTTCATCAATATCAAACGAAAGTCCTTTCCTTCCTGGTCAGGTTTGTAAGTCCAAAAGCAGTTGAACGTTGCCTGCAGTGTCCCCGGCCGTAATGAGGTAATTATGCAAATCAAGCTGGCGTTTGCAATGACTAAGGGCGTGTTTGGTGGTAAAGGTGTTTTTTGTTTTTTCCATACAAAAGCTATAAACCGACGGTTTTTTCTGAATTTAAATCTAATGTAATTTTTGCAAAACTTGATAAAAACAAATTTTTAACTGTTAATTAGTTCTTTTTTAACCAAACGTTTTAAGCTTTTAAATGCACTTGTTGGTAAAGGGGTTTCCAAGCACCAAAAAACTAGCAAAAAACAAAAAACCAAAAAACCATTTACCACCAAACCTGCCCTAACTTGGCGTTCTAAATATAAATAAATTAATTAAATACGCGATAAACGGGGGGATCCCGTCGCGCCCGTTTATATTTTAAACGACGATAATATTTTCGATATGACTAGGTGGGAATCTGGCGTGCTAGGTAAAGGAAAAATGGTAGAAAAAAAAGCCAAAGGGTGGGAAGTAAGCGGAAAGTAATGGGTCCAAAGTCTGTGTGGAGTCCAAACACTTCCCGCAGCAGCGGTATATAAATTGAAAACTATTTTTCTTGACCTGTAACTCCAAACGGAGATCCAGAAATGACTGCCATTGATCTGGCTTGCGGCTGATGTGATGTGTGCCTTGTCACGGCACCAACGGGGGCGAAGAGGCCGGGCTACAACAAACCCTCTGGTTGATTTGGCTATCTAGAGTTAAGGA
The DNA here is from genome assembly GCA_000733355.1 of Falciphora oryzae. Lineage (NCBI taxonomy): Eukaryota > Fungi > Ascomycota > Sordariomycetes > Magnaporthales > Magnaporthaceae > Falciphora > Falciphora oryzae. The sequence goes on from JNVV01000064.1 coordinate 108,509, forward strand.
ACAAAAAGGAAGGGTTGTGCGTTGCACCTGTTCGGATCGATTGCCTTAGGTAGGGCAATCGAGCCGGGCTCCACTTACTGCACGGATCTGCCAGGCGCCCGTGCAACAGGTGGCACCGAGCCCTGCCAGGGCTACGTGCCATGACATGCACAACTAAGACAAAGCGAAATAGCCTGTTCTGTCTTTGTCTATTCGTGAGTAGGCATGCCTCCACGTGCTCCAGGCGTTTAAAACTCTGGGACGCTTCTCCCTTGAGTGATCTAGCAGCGCAGCTTTAGCAAGAGAAACTGAAAAGAGAAGGGGGAATCCCCGCCTTATATGTTTTTGAGGAACTCGAATGTGAGCAAATCTGGAGCTGTTGCCCTTCTGTTATTACTTTTGTATGAGTCTTGCTTGTTCTCGCCCTCTGACTGGTGGGCTTTTTGCTTCTTGACTACCTAACAACAATGGCTATTAGAAAGCACTGGTGCTTGGTCACGTTTCCAGAGCCGGCTATTGACAGAGAAAAGGGAAACAAGTTATAATACCGTTTAAGCGCACGCCACTCTGAGTAACTGTTCTACCGTCCTAATTCTGAGTCTTACAATGGTACTGATTGCATTGAGAATACCGAGATATTTTATTCTATGTCATCCGAAAGACAAGCCGATTGTTGCTCGATGGTCATACGCTAGAGACATCCCGACTTATTTGCCTAAAGGTCTTTGATCCTTACATGACAAGACAGCCCGCCTCGCCGGAGCCCGCCTGGATGGGGCCAGCCTGCTCCTGCCACTGGGCCAGGATCGCCTCCTTCCGGTGGATGTGCCGCTGGGCCTGGAGCTCGACCCCCTTGGTCAGGAACCAGGCGATGAGCTTGCGGTCGCCGGCCTCGGCGGCCATCATGATGGCCGTCTGTCCGATGTCGTTGGCCCTGCCCAGGTCGGCGGCGTAGTCAGCCAGGAAGGTGACCATCTCGAGGCTCCTGCCGGCGGCGACGGCGTGCATGAAGGCCGTCTCGCCCGTCGCGATGTTCTGGGCGTCGACGTCGAAGCCCCACGTCACCACCAGGGCCTTGACGACCTCGAGGCTGCCACACGCCACGGCGTGGAAAAGCGCTGAGACGCCGTTCTTGTCCTGGATGGGGTATAGGGCGGCTTTATAGGCCTTTGAGTGAAGTGTTATCTTCCAGCGCTCGAAAAGGATCGACATTTCCTTGTTGATGGGGGCGGCGCTTTGGCCCCGGGAGAGCGAGATGATCTTGTCAATCTCGTCCTGAGCGATGACGGGAAGACCCGGGAGGGGCTCCGTTCTCGGCTGGCGGCGGGGGCGTGGCATCTTTGCTGCTGTTTAGCTGAGGGTTTGGGATGGAGATATACTTACCTGAGCAGAGCAGCAAGTTGGTGTCACTATTTGTCCGAGAGGAGCTATGAGGAAGGAAGATGGCAAGACTGAACGGAAAGGTTGTGGACTCGGTGGAAATTTATACACCAGCTCGGGATAAGTTTCGACACTGTTCACGGCAGTTCAAACAAGGAAACAAAGAACATGTGAGACCGTTGTGTTAATGGCGTCTTTCTATTGTTCGTTGTTCATATGCAAATGACGTGTTTTTTGTCGGGAAAATTGTGATATCCCAACAAAGACAGAGCCAACCTGGGCCCTCGTTCGTCGGGATTGTGTGCTGGACTTTGCATCAATGAAAAGACCAGGCTTGCAAGGGAAGCTCTTGGTCTTTGCAAGCGGCTTTGTTACGTGCGGTGGACAGTCAATGAGGCGATGACACTCATCCACTTTAGCCGGCCAGTGGGCAGTAGACACGTGCTTGGGAGGATTCAGGGGCATCCTGTGCCTGCCGATGCGGGGAACGAGGGGAGGCGCGTCCCCGACCAACTTGGCTTGGCTCGCCTCGGCTCTCGCAGGTTATCTGTTGAAGTGAACGAAATGGACAATGGACGATAATGCAGCTGATTGGGGCAAAAATACCCTTGCAGAGACCGAGATGGCCATCAGGGTCTCTCGGCCGCTCGGAGGAGTGTCAGCCGGGACCCGAGCTTCCCCCGCATGCGCGACTTGCCCACTGACGCCATGGATGCGGGGACTTTGGGGATGGGCTCTCCCCCGCGGGATCCAATTTCGATACCACCGGCAAAATTGACTGAGCAGGAGAGGGGCCCCGTCGAATGTGACATTGCGGAATGCCGCCATGGCAAGGCCGTTTTATGCGATGGCAGCGACGGTGACTCGGCCCCAGGGTTAGCAATGATGTTGTTGCCATCGGTGCGGGGACGGCAGACGGGACCCCTTTTTTGTGTTTACGCTCTGTCGGAGACATAACTCGGGTGGTTCGCGCCGCGTGTCCCTGCCACTACGGGCTGCCTTCAGCCAAGCTCGTGCTCTCTGATTATCGAGCTGCGTAGGTCAGACGCTGTCTGATCTCCTTCCTAGGTCGCGATGATATCGAGGGCGGCCCTTTGCCTGGCCACCGTTGCCGGCCTCCTGCCGAGTCTGGCGTCCGCGCAAGTGGCCAACACGACCACCGAAAGCATCAAGGTCGGCTGGCTGGGCGGCACGGCGCCGGCACACCACTCCGGGGTCACCTTCGGGTTGCCCTGGTCGCGCGGCAAGCACCGGCCCGGTCGGACGAAATTCACCACGGCCGATGGCGGCGACCTCCAGTCCTGGGTGACGGCCTACTGGCTCGACGGCTCTATCAAGTGGACTGGACACGCTGTCCCTGCCGCACAGAACCCTGCGTCCGAATGCACGGTCGTCGCGACCACCGCTCCGGGGACATCCCCGCCGAGGAACACGACCAAGCGGGATCTTGATGCCGACTCCAAGTCGAGCCTAGTCAAGTCTAGCAGCGAAACCGAGGTCACAGTGGGCACGGGCAAGATTTCCGTGTCGTTCGCCAAACAAGGCAATGTCCTCGTCAAGTCAATAGCGACGGCAGGCGGCAAGGTTGTCGGTCAGAACGGCAGGCTCGTCCTGCACTCGCAGTCGGGCGTCGCCGACGAAGCCAGCGGCGGCGGCCCAGGGATCGAACACTACAGGTTCGACAGCAGCATCGACAACGTGACAGTGAGCGAGCAATCATATGTGCGGGCGCTCGTCACCATCCGCGGCAAACACCAGCAGGCATCCAGCAGCGCGGCCCACGGCACCTGGCTCCCCTTCGTGCTGCGCTTCTACCTGTATGCGGGAGCCGAGTCGCTGCGCATCGTGCACAGCATCGTCTACGACGGCGACGCGCAGAGGGACTTTATCTCGGGCGTGGGGATCCGCTTCGACGTCCCGCTCGGCGGCGAGGAGCTGTACGACCGGCACGTCCGCTTCTCGGGTGTCGACGGCGGGCTCTTCAGCGAGGCGGTCAAGGGCATCACGGGGCTGCGTCGTGACCCGGGACTGGCGGTCAAGCAGGCCCAGTTTGACGGGCGCAAGACGCCGGAAGAAAATACCTGGGACACCAGGGTGACGTCACGTCTGCACTGGATCCCCAACTTTGGCGACTTCAGCCTGACGCAGCTCACGCCCGACGGGTTCAGTATCAAGAAACGCACCAAGGCGGGCCAGGCCTGGGTGCATAGCACGGGCGGCACAAGATCAGGCGGCATAGCTTACCTGGGCGGCGCGAGCAAGGGAGGGCTTGCGGTCGGGTTGCGGCACTTTTGGAAGCGACACCCAACAGGACTTGACATCAGGAATGCTGCCAATGACACAGGAGAGATCACACTTTGGATCTACAGCCCAGAGGCCCAGCCGCTGGATCTCAGGCCCTTCCACGACGGGCTTGGGCAGAAGACGTACAAAGATCAGCTGGACGCCCTGGAGATCACATACGAAGACTGGGAGGAGGGCTTCGACACACCATACGGGATCGCGAGAACAAACGAGGTTTTCGTGTTTCCATTCGACCGGACCCCTTCGCGGCAGTTCCTCTCGGACTTGGCCGACCATATCGAGAACCCACCAGTCCTGACGGCCTCCCCCGAGACATATCACGCGTCTGGGGCGTTCGGCACATACTGGTCGCTGCCTGGCAAGACATCCTCCCCAACCGCCACTGCCATCGAGCACAACCTCGACGTTCTCTTAAAGCTGTATGAAGGTCAGGTCGAGCAGCGGCGGTGGTACGGGTTCCTAGACCACGGCGACTTTATGCACACATACGACGTAGACCGGCACACGTGGCGCTACGATGTGGGCGGCTACGGCTGGGACAACTCGGAGCTGTCGCCCGACCTCTTCTTCTGGCAGCTCTTCCTGCGTTCCGGCCGGGCCGACGTCTACCGCTTCGCCGAGGCGCAAACACGACACACGGGCGAGGTGGACGTGTACCACCTCGGCAAGTGGAAAGGGCTGGGGACGCGGCACGGCGTGCAGCACTGGAGCGACAGCGCCAAGCAGGCGCGCATCTCGACGCCGCAGTACCGCAAGTACTTCTACTTCGTGTCGGGCGGCGATGAGCGCGTGGGAGAGCTGATGGAGGAGACGCTGGACGCGGACGCGACGTTTGCCTTCCTGGACGCGCGCCGCAAGGTCCGCGACGACGGGTTCAAGCCGTCGCCCACGGCGGCGGACATCGGGCTCGGGACGGACTGGGGAGCGCTGGCGGCGGGCTGGCTGATCGAGGTGGAGCGGCGCGGGCCGCGATACAGCGAGGCGCTAAACAAGCTGAACCGTACCATGGCGGGCATCGCGGGGCTCAAGAACGGGTTCGTGACGGGGTCGGCGACGTACAACACGCTAACGGGCGACCTAGGCCCGCCCCCTGGCGACGAGGGCAACAGGGGGGTCTTGGGGATCTCGCACCTGTCGGCCATGTTCGGGCTCGTTGAGGTGGTGCACGAGATCACGGAGCACTTTGGAGGCGGCGGCGCGCTGCCGGCCGGGTTTGACGCGGCGTGGCTCGACTACTGCGTCTACTACGGCGCCTCTGGGGCGGAGCAGACGGCGCGGTACGGGGCGGCCTTCTCGGGGGTGAGCCTGCGGCAGGGCCACTCGCGGCTGACGGCGTACGCGGCGAAGCGGCTGGGCGTCGAGGGGAACGGGACGGCGCTGGCGGAGAGGGCGTGGGATGAGTTCTTGCACAAGGACGGACTCAGGCCAAGCCTGCCGTGGGCGACGAACAAGGTCAACAAGACGGACTTTGTCGGCCCTGCGGACGAGGCGCCGTGGATGAGCTCCAACGACCTGGGCTTGTACGGGTGTGCGGCCATTGAGAACTTGCAGCTGGTGCCCGAGGCTATCGACGTGTGAAGCCAGCAGGGAGGGGTCGCGCACAGAGTACCTAATGTTCAGGATTCGAACGAAGATGGAGCTGGTAGTTTCCATGAGTGTGGTCGCCCGCCAGTCAATCTGGGCAGTTATGTAAGGTTAGCAGGCTGCCGGTTGCGCAGTCTGGTCCATCGTGCAATTGTCCAACTGCTGCTGCATCCATCCTGCATTCCAAAAACCCCTCTTCCAGTTCCCATGTCTCGCTCGGTAACCGCCGCTTGCAGACCAATCAATGCGTCCTCGAGATTCTTCGCGCGTCTTGCGTCTTCCAGCCAGCATCACGCACACTTTTTTCCAGCATTCAGGGCCCTTCCTGGCCACCGGGCTGACCACCGCCTTACGACAGATGACTGATGGCTCCATTTTAGCTTCCCGGCCGAAGCTTCGAGCTGCCTGCAGACCCTCTGCCCAGCCTCCCGCCCATAGTTGCGGAACAAGCTCGAACCCGGACGCCATCTTCAGGTGCCAGCAGCCCGGAATCTTTGCCAGTCACCAACCCGCCTCCATGCTGCCACACAACTCACCCCTCCCTTACTTCAGACGGCCGTCCTGTGCCGCGGCCAATGCCTCATCTTTTTAGCATTTTCCTCCACCTCCCCTTCCCCTCCCACCTGCCCAAAATACTAGTCGACGTCCCCCGAGGCCGAGCCGGCTTTGCTGGCCTCTCTGGCTTCTCTCATGCCCCTCACCTGCCCTTCACTTTCAGCATCGCCATCTGGCCATTGAGCGCACAAGATGCAGCGCAGAGCCCAGCGATGTCTTTGTCCGAGCCACGCACATTGGCGCCTATGACGCCGGCTCGACTCTCATCTACAGATCACCCTGAAGGGCGCCACGTCCCTGCCGCGAAAAAATGGCCCAGCTCGCTCCAACCGGGCCCGTCGAGGACATCGGACCGTTGCTCAGGACCACCACAGCCATCATGGTAAGCCTGACGGGCGCCTTCATGACCGTCAGGCTCTCCATGGGAGTTGTCAAGCGCCGCTTCGGGTGGGAGGACGGTCAGTATTGCCACTGCGACCTTGACATCCGGCTGCTGTTCGGCCCCGGCTGCTGACTAGTTTGACTCTACGCTCAACCTCCAGCCCTGCTGTGTTTTGGCTGGGTAAGCGAACACAAATGCCCGACTTCATGACGCACCCAGCCTTCCTACCGGCCCCTTTACTGATAGCGGCCACCTACCTGTACTCCTGCAGTCCAGCTATATTGGCATGTGCACCTCGGACGCCCTTGGCCTGTACCCCGCGATACCCGACCGCCCTTGGCCTCGCTGACACGTTCTTAGCCACAAAATACGAGTTCGGTAGGGCCCTGTCCGATGTTGCGCCCGAGAACCTGGAGAACATGAAGTTGTTTTCCGGGCTCGTCGCCTCCATAACATGGAGCTTCGCCGTCACATCCGTCAAGGCCTCCTATGCCGTCCTCTACATGCGTTTCCTCGCGCACACTGGCCGAAAATGGGTCGTCTCGCCGAACACCGGAGTCCTCATCTTCCTCGCTTGCCAGGCAATCGAGGAGGTGAGCGTGGTGGTATTTCAGTGCGTACCCATCGAGTCCCAATGGAGGTCCGATATCGACGGGACATGTTACGGGCTTGCGCCCATGTGGATTTGCGACGTGCGTGTCTGTCCAGTCTTGTCGCAGCGCTCGTCCATCCTTGCGTCCACGTCCATAGGTTTGCTAACAGCTCGTGTTGCCCCACCGAGAAACCCGCAGTTCGCGTTCAACCTTGCCTCTGATCTAATACTATTCCTACAGCCCATCCCGGCTATCTGGAGCTTGAGATTCACAACAACAGCAAAGAAAGTAGGCATCATCGCCATGCTCTCGCTGGGGCTTCTGTAAGCGCCTGACAGCCTTCCTCTATCCCTTGCCTTCGACACAGATTAACCTTTACTAACACAGCTGCCTCCCTGGACTGGGGATTGCAGTGTTTGCATCATTTCTGTCGTACGGCTTTTTGCCGTGATAAAATTAATACAAGGCAACTACGGTCCCTGTGTGTTTATTTTCCAGAATCACATCCCCGCAGAATCTTTTTCCCTGTGCCCGTGCCCCCGCCCAAGAATGGCCGCTGACTCCTGCACGATATTCGTAGACGAGAGGGCCATCGCGGTGATATGGTGTCGGGTCGAAGTCGGAACCCTGATCATCTGCAGCTGTGTGCCGCATCTACACCAAGTCGCTCTTCGAATCAAGCCGTTGCGAAAGTTCCTCAACCTGGAAGCCAGCAACCAGCAGAACATGCAGCAGGGTGTTGTGACCAGATCCGTCGAAAGGTGGAGGAGCAGGATCCGAAGCTTCAGGGGACTAGGTGTCAGGAGCATGCTTTCGTGCTGTCACTCTGTGATATCCTCCTCCAGGAGTGCAAGGAGTAGCGCCAGAGGGCGGACTACCAATGGTGACGTGCGGTCTTCGGTGAGGATTGTCCCTGAATCAACAGCACGTACTGTCGCCTCCCCTACATTGGGACAGAACTGAAGAGTTAATAAAGACCATTTGGGGTGACCTGCGCGTTTTGGTCGTAGCTCACGTCCATGCCGCATCTTCCGGGGCAAGGTAGGAAACCTGTCGTCTCCCGGTTGTCCATGATACTCTCCACGATAGCAGCTGCCACGAGACGTTGGACATCCATCTCCCCGAGTAAGCCAATATACCTATCCATCGCATCAAGGGGAGCACGGCCCGCTGCGGGACTTGGCCCGGCCAGGCTCAGGCGGCTTCCAGGTCAGCTTGTTGCCAGTCAAGAGCGCGATATTTCGACAGCGCGAGGCATCTTGTTACAAGCGACCCTCCGTTTCTCGCTACTCAAGGCTGGCGTGAATCATGTTCGTGCATACGGGAAGCCATGCCCGGGGCGATCACCCGGTCACCCACCGCTTGTCTGGCTATGTGGGACATCCTAACCCCTGACCTGGTTGGGAAGTCAAGCGCGCGGGTAGAGGAGGGCCCTGGTCCTCGCAACGCGCCTGGAGCTCGATCCCTAATTATCTCGATATCTGCAGACATTCCTCGATGCCGAGCCGTTCTTCGAGGGAAGACGCAGGCCCACGCATAGGCCGGCATACCTGCCAATTATCGTCGAGTGATTCCAAAACATGCCTTGTTTTATTTTTGGCCCATTTTATCTTCTTCCCCAACGCTAAATCTTCTACAGAGATGCCCTGGATGAGCGGTTTGGGCGACGTCTCCACCGCGTTGCCCCTGAATTCGGCGCCCGCCCCTGCCGATTGGCGGTTTTCATCTCGCCGTGGCAGGCGGCGCCAAAGACGCCGCATCGACAATTCGGGACGCTCCGCCGCCGCCTCATCCAGTAAGACCACAACAACGCCAGTGATGTGTGATCCCGACCATTTCCCTCCGACGTCCATGTGCCCGCAGGCGCGGGGGAATGGACGTCCCCACTGCTGTGGGCGATCACCAGGGGCCGTCTGTGCTTGGAGACTGGTTGAGACGGGCTTCCCGAGACGGACTAACACGCTGCATGCCGGCACCTGCTGCCGGCAAGCCGTTGCGCATCGTAACGGTGTCATTGGATTCCTCTTTGGGGCCGCGGGCGCTAGCGACGTCTTCCGATCTAGGGCCTGCCTGGCACTTTTGCTTGTTGGCACCATCCCAGACGAACAGCGTCAGCGTCGCAGCTTGCTTGACATCTCCATGAAGCCATGTTCCGACGGCGGTAGGAAGCACTCCCAGATAACTCATCTGGCCCACAAAAAGCTTCTTAGATGTTGTTGACGCGTCCGCATTTCCAGAACGGCTACCATCCCGCATCGAGGGATATAAAAAGCCATGTTGGGCCCCTTCTTTTTTCGTCCCATCCTGATCCCCCCTCATCAGCCCATCATTCCTTCCACTCCCTACCCATCTCGTCCATCGGACGCCGTCCAAGATGCGCTGCAACACCCTCGCCACCATCCTCGCCGCCGCCGGGGTCCTCCCCACGACCCTGGCGCATTACAACTTCGAGGCCCTGGTCGTCAATGGCAAGGCGACGGGCCCTTACGAGTACGTGCGGCGGACGACCAACTCCAACTCGCCCATCGAGAACGTCCGGTCCGAGCACATGGTCTGCAACCAGGGCGGGCTCGACGCGGGAATCATGGCCGCCACAAAGACCCACACCGTCGCCCCCGGGGACGAGGTCGGCTTCCTCGTCAACTCGAACCTCGGCCACCCGGGACCCCAGGCCGTCTACCTGTCGCGCGCCCCCGACGGCGTGCCCGCCAGCCAGTACAAGGGCGACGGCGACTGGTTCAAGGTCTACAGCCTGACGGTGTCGGGCTTCTCGTCCACCAACGGCCCGCTGTGGGCCACTTTCCCCAACAGCCAGGGCATCAAGAGCTTCACCTTCAAGCTACCCCAGAACCTGCCGCCGGGAGACTACCTGATGCGCGCCGAGCACATCGGCCTGCACGCTGCGGGCTCCGCTGGAGGCGCGCAGTTCTACATTGGCTGCGCTCAGCTCAAGGTCACGGGCAGCGGGAGCGGGAAGCCCGGGCCGACGGTCAAGTTTCCGGGCGCGTACACGGGCAACGAGCCGGGCATCCTCATCAACATCTACTGGCCGCCGCCGCAGAGCTACACGGCGCCCGGCCCGGCCACCTGGCCCAACGCCTGCGAGGACCACACGCCCAACCTGGTCGGCCGGCCCAGCGACGGCGACTGCACCCCGCTCCGCACGCGCCGGTCTGCACATTACTAGTGGTTGTTGCTTGCTGGGGAGTCCGTCCGGAAGTCGCTGCGAGTGGAACGACGTTTCGGGCAGCAACAATGGTGTCCTCCTGATAAGCTGAAGCTATAGCGGTCTCTCTTTAAAATTATTCGATATGTACATATTACTTCATTGCGCTATTTTACGCTACAATGAACCTTGCTTTTATTCTGCTCCTACTCCCTTTCCCAATGACTGAACCTTTGCCTGACAACAGCATCAGCAAGGAGCACTGCCCAGGCGGCTCAGCCCTCGATTTTGGCTCCCCCTAGCAGTGCAGGCAGACGGCCGACCGTGGTACCTACCTGAGCGTTGATGCTCCAAGAAGCAAACTATCCTCGATTCGGTATCCCGGATCCTTTCCCCGTTATGCCTCTGGAGTGCGCCTGTGAGCTCGAGGCATTCTCACAGGCGATTCGCCAGACAGAACGCGACCTGACGTGGCAGCGCCGTGCTGCACCTGTTATTCGCTCGCGGGCGACGCGGGTTTCTAGCTGGAGCTCAGCCTGGGTGGTGGCGTCCGCAGCAGTCTTCCTCGCGCACCGAGCGGCTTGCGCATTTCTCTCCATGTCTGTCGGCCAAC
>JNVV01000064.1:119332-131304 GCA_000733355.1 Falciphora oryzae
TTCGTGGCCTGCCGATGATTCTCCTTGACATATTTACTTAGCCTCCCATCTCTCCCAATTGCCAATGAATGCCAAGATACCTAGATGCTACCTTCTCTTGCCTTCAGTGCTGAAGTATTACCTGCCGTGCTAGAAACGCTTTGTCCTGTGTTTCCGCCCTGCGCCTCCGGCTCCATCAGACCACTCCCCGTCCTGTCCCCGAACCTGTGGCGTATCCTTGCCCCAATCGACAACATGGCCGACCCTCTCTCAATCGCCGCCAGCATTGCCGGGATCATCTCTCTCGCGGACCTGGTCTATCTCCGCCTCAAGAAGATCGGGAAGTATGCAAAGAAGGTTAAGGATGCTGCAGACGACATAGAGACCCTGGCCGCTGAGGTGGGCTTGATCAGCGGAACCCTCCACAGGCTGTCGCTGCTGGCGCAAGCGCTTGAGGGTGAGCCCATCGATTCCACCCTGCGCATGGAGCATATCCAAGGGTGTCGTCACGTCCTCGCAAAGATCGAGAAGCGGGCGAACAAGGCTCTGGAAGACCTGGAGGGACCGAGCAAGCTCGACGCCCTGCAGCGCAAGCTCAAGTGGCCTTTCTCAAGTTCGACCATCAAGGATCTTATGGGTAAGCTTGCTCATCCTGGCTGCCGACCGTACACCTCCTTCTGCTACATCCATCAAGTCAATGTCTGTTAACATGCGATGTTCCATTAAAAAGGAGAGCTGTCAATCCACAAAGAGAGCATTACCCTTGCCCTTTCCGCAGACACCATGAATGGACTGCTGGAAAATCTCGTCATGACAGCCGACATCCAGTCCTCTGTCAACGAAATTGCCACAGAACTGGGGGACGTGCGAAAGATCACCACCCGGATCCACGAGGACTCGGAGCGGCGAAAGATTCTGGGGTTTTTCCAGAAGATCAACCCCCAGCAGTACTACGACGCAAGTCTCGGTCTGCGTCATCCACTCACTGGCTTATGGCTTCTAGAGCTCCCCGAGTTCAAGGACTGGCTGGCGGAGCCGGGGTCTAGGCTCTGGTTGCGAGGCATCCCGGGAGCGGGAAAGACTGTCCTGGCAGGGACCATCATTGAGAAGACCCTCAGGCGGAGTAGCAACGCCACTGCCACAGCCTTTTTCTTTTGCGACTATCGGGACAGCGAGTCGCTCGAGGTGCACAACATTCTGGGAGCCTTGGTCTCGCAGCTGGCTCGCCAGAGTGACGCGGCCTACCAGCTCCTCGAAAACTACTATCTCGAACTCCACCCTAGGACGGGCCTGCCAAAAAGGCCGAGCGTTGACGGCCTGAAGCCCCTTCTTGCGGAGATGGCAGCTCTCTACGGCAGCACATACATCATTGTCGACGGCCTGGACGAGTGCGGAAAGCAATTGAGAGATGTCATTCAGGCTCTTGTGCCTGAAGCAGGAAGTGAGCAAGGCATGTCTGTTGCCATCCTCAGTCGCGATGAGGACGAGATCAGGCGCGCTATTGGGGGCCGCTTCGCCAAGCTCGAGATCGAGGCACACTCCGAGGACCTTGCCGTCTACGTGTCGGCAGAGATCGCAGAGCGGGTGTCGAATGAGACTTTGCGCTTCCGTGACCCTTCTCTAAAAGCCGAGATCGGTCAAGCGCTTGTCGAAGGGGCCGGCGGCATGTAAGTTTGAACTCGTCTTGACGAGTCCAATTACCCTACGCCGGAATTTGCGCGAGCACAGGACCTAATAACTAATTGTTACTCACGTTGACCTCCAGGTTTCGATGGGTTTCATGCCAGCTAGATCACCTGGAGCAATGTCACAGTGACGCGGAATGTCGCAAGGCTTTGACTCTATTGCCACCGGGGCTCCCCGAGACCTATGCACGGATTCTTAAACGAGTCACCAGGTTCCAGACTTCTCGTGTGCAGATGGCACTTAATTTCATTGCCTACTCCCACCCTAGGCTCTCCCTTCCTCAGTTGATGGAGGCTCTTTCGATCCCAGACGCAGGCCCGTTCGAGCCAAGTGAAACTCTTGACGAAGAAGCTATTTCGACTCCATGCAGCAGCCTCATCAGAAGCTCACCCGACGGATCCACCTTTGTCTTCGCTCACAAATCGGTTCAAGAGTTCCTTGAGGATCAAAGCTACCTCGAGGAGCACAATCTCGGCCATTTCGAGATTTCCAAATCTCGTTGTTCTGCTCTTCTTTCCAAACAATTGCTCCGGTTTCTACTTCTACCTGGATTCCATACCCGCCTGTCTTCGACTATTGACGAATATCATTGTCTCTACAACGGACAAAACACACGATACCAACTCTTATCTTACGCAACATACTACTGGCCCCAGTGCTCCAGGGGGCTTTGGGGTGATCGGCAGATTCTCGACCTTGGGTTGAAACTTTTCCACCACCCCAAAACATCGAACTTTGTTCATTGGGTATTTCGCTTCTTGCGACAACATCATCAAAGCATACACCTCGGTGAAGCTTGTTCGGTATTGCTCCATCGAAACTTCCACCCTTTACACATGGCGGCAATTCTAGGCCTGAAAGAGTTGTGCGAACTTTTGTCTCAGCACACCCACGTCGATCTCAGAGGCCCTATTGGGACTCCGATCCAATGTGCTATCAAAGGCCTTCGATCATTCATGGAAATCGCTATGTACCCAAGAGAGGATACCATTCACATCTACGGACAACATTACAAGTCACAGTTGGGCTTGGAGGACAACACCCAACCTCACTGGGTTTCAGATACTGTTCATCATCTTTCAACCCGCGACCCCGAATTTACCAAAAACTCCTCGTGGCCAGAAGGCGAATCTTGCATCCTTTCGGCTTTTATTGCATCCGGTCTTACTTGGGACTTTGGCATTATCTGCGAGGTCGTCGATGCGGGCGCTCAACCAGAAGAATGTGAAATGGATGCATACCGAGACGTTTTGGACTCGCTGGATGACCGCGTTTCGGAACATCGTTTTCGAATAGAGCAAGACTTCCAGCGGCTAGCCCAAATACTGGACCGGCATATTGAGGATTCCCCTGAGTTTCTGCGTCTTTGCTCCATTGTATGGAACAAATCGTTGGAATGGGGCTTGTCATTTTCCTCCAACCCGACGATCGTCAGTTCTCGGGTATCGATGACAGAAGAAGCTCTTAGGCGACTAGCCGTCTCCGCCGTTCGGTCTGCCGACATGGGCCTATTGCAGCATGTACTGAAAGACCCGCGGGCTAGGATCGCCGTGGTGGGAGGCCCATCCGACGAGGAAAACGACCTTCTCCATGAGGCATTGGCGGCAGGCGCATCCGAAGACGATGACGGCAGCATTGAACAGCGACATGAAATCTTCGTCAAGCTCGTGGAAGCAGGATGCAGCCTGCAAGCCCTCGACGGGCTCTACACAACTCCCTTGCACGAATGGTCATGGCCAGAACCCGTCTGGTCGGACAGTACCATCTTCGAAGACGTGGTTCGAACATTTGTTGCAGCAAAATTCGACCTTCAATTCGTGGACACGTTTGGGAGAAACGTCCTTCACGCCCAGGCAATCATGGGTAGCGAATCTCTAGGACGGCTAAAAGCCATACTGGGGGGGGTTTCCAGCTGAAGATGTGAATCGAGCCCTCTTCCAGGTCGATGAGGATGGTGACACGCCTATCATCTGTGCACTTGAGCAATACGAGGAAGAATTGGCTGATCTCATGCTTCTCCACTCCAAGCCGGTTGACCGCCCTCAGGCGGACCGGCAAAAGCTGTTTCGGGCAGCAGTGAAATCGGGGTCGGCATCGGCGATCCAGCGCCTAGTCGAAGTGGACGCGGAAACGGTCCATTGTGAGGGTGCTCATCCGTTGCATCAAATCGAAGCATCGATTACTATTCGCTGTTTGCAGCTGCTCAAGCCCATCGCGCCTTTGGACTTGGAAACACGGGTGGACGGAAGACTCCCTGTGGAAGTCTACCTGCATAGCTGCTTGGCAGCAGAGCATTTCCCGAACCTCGAAATACTTAAAGAGCTACAAGTCGACTCTATTACCGAAATGGCCTCGGTTTGGAAAGACTACGCGGCTGCAGTAGCGCAAAAGCCCAACTCCAATCATGGAAGACTTGCACTTTTCAAAGTCTCTCAGTCAACTGGTGTGCACCTCATCAACTTGGGGTATTCGGCGGCTTTCGAAACGGCTTTGTCGACTTCCGCATTGAAGCCTATCATCTGCCCCTTCGGGCCGGACAGCATGGCTCCTTGGGTTCTCTCCGTTTCTTCTCGACTCCTTGCCCTTCTCGTGGATGAAACGAAAGATTGGGCCTCCGTTATCGCAGATCCAGTCATGAGCCACAGACTTCTCATGATTCCCTTTGTTTGTAACCAGAAAGATCTGCTGCAAAAGGTTTTGGAGAAGGGGGTCAGCCTCGAAGCGCGGGAAAATGGCCGAACCGTCCTTGAAGTCATGTGCAGCACCAAACCTGCTCCAGGCGACAACAATAAACAGGAGGATCTTCGCGGGCACGCACCCTTTTTGCTCCCGCACGCACCCCCACCCCGGTATCGGCCGCCATGCAATTTTCTGTGGCGCACCCACACAAACGCACATGGGCTTCAATGCAAAGGTGCAAAGGTGCAAAGGTGCAAAAGGGAAGCGTTTACAGCACGGGCGCGTCAATTGGTACCTCTGCACCTTTGCACCTCTACTTGCACCTCTACCTGCACCTTTACTTGCACCTCTACTTGCACCTTTTTGCGCGCGCCTTTTTGCGCGCACCTTTTTGCGTGGATTTTGTGGCTGGATGCTTGGGCTCAGTGGCTTTATCGCAAATGCGCGACCAATGGCATTAAGTTTTGATTGCGGGCCAAAGTTTGTCAGCAGCGAAACCGCTCTGCACAAGGGGTGCACAGGCCAAAAGTGGGGCGGAGTGCGTGCGGGAGCAAAAAAGGTGCGTGCCCGCGAAGATCCTCATAAACAGGGACTGTTTGATGTGGTATTTAACCACTTACGAGATTACCCTTTGAGCGAGCCGAATCCTACCTCCAATCTCACCTTGTTACATATCAGCTATTTATCTGGTTTTCCTTGGCTCATTGGCGAGCTCCTATCACGGGGCGCGAATCCAAATATGCGCGGCGGCCCGGCCCAGGACACTCCTTTCATCTTTCACCTCAAGAACGGATCTCCGGGAACTTGTCATGCACTTCTTCGAGGCGGAGCCGACCCTACTCTCAAGAATAAATTCGGAATCGATGCTCTGATAGCAGCTTCCTTTTACGGGTGCCTAGAGCTACTTGAGGACCTTGAGTCGTTCAAAAGTCCCCACTGGACCTTGGACTGGAATTCAAAGGGGAGTGTCAGCAACCCAAAGGTACTCCTGAATTGCTATCAAATTGCCTGTGTGTCACACGGAAGAACCCGTGGACCTAACTAGTCGGCATCACGAGTCGGCCTTACGGAGGTTCGGAGACCCGCATAGGCGGTCAACGGCCCCAAGGCCAAGCGGTGAAGGTTGGAAGGCAGTGTGAATCATGTACTCGATACTTCGCACGGATCACAAAGGGTCTATATAAACCCTGCCATCTCCTATGTCTTCCACGAGAGATTCCTTCTTCCTCAAGCATCTTTTGAGCCCATAGAAAGATTATCTGCAATCTAGAGATTCTTTCTCCAAGCCGTCTTTAACCCCTTGTTACAAATAATCTTTCTCACGCTCTGCCCCCTGACGGAAGCCTCACTATCTTTCCTCCTAAGCTTTGGAGAGGCCCTGTCAGTCGGTACCCCTAAACCCCAACTGTTGCTTTCTTTAGCGAATAAAACCCTGGGGCCACACCACAGACATTTTGACTGTCACCGGTGTTTTCGAACGGGTGAAAGCGAGAAGAATATACAAGAGGGTCGTTTCACCTTTTTAGTCGCCCTGGCGAAATCACGGGATTCCAAAAAAGGCCGGAAGATCTCCTTTGTACCCTTGGGACTCTACGCTGCCCAGGAATACAGGGAACCGGACCCCCTCATTTCGTCTGCAACGACATCTCCTTCCCTACCAAGCGATTTTGGCATGCCGGCCGTGGAATCAACGGAATCCCCCTCTTTGCCTAGCAATTCCGGTATACCTGCCGATACCATGCCGGCCCAATCTGGAAAAGCGGCCGGAAAAGCCCCCGAAGGCCCCTCCCGGTCTACACCGGAAGAACGCCAAGATACCCCTATGCTTGATGATCAGGGGGCACTTATCCTGTATTCGGCACCCCCCTTCAGCATGGCCCTCGAACAACAAGCCCTTATATCCGTGGGACGCCTTCAGGACCCCCCGGGCTGGATGACCGAAATCCAACGGGAATTTATCAGTACGCACGAAACAATTTCGGCCCTATCCCGAAATGTGAGCCAGGAAATCCTCGCCGATCGGGAACAAATCCGCGAAATAAGGACCCATTACGACCATATCACCTACGCGTACAATACCGTCGTCTCCTTGTATAAGGAAGGCCTGATCGCTTCCGCCGACCAATAAAAGGCATTCCGGTAACGGATTATCGGAGAAAGCTAGGCATTTGCACAATAAGTTTGGGCTACGGTTGCCACTTTGGCCAAAGAGCAACAGACCCGTTCAGAGGCCCTAGTTTAGCTTCGGGATGTTACTTGGGCCCAACAAAACCACTTGCAAAACCTACAAGCACGGCTTTCCACCTTCGAAGAGGGAGTTACTAACTGGGCCGTCGATAAGGATGCCCAGATCCAGGATCTCCTAACCAAGGAGCATGTTTCGCCCGAGGCCCTTACCGAAGCCGAGCGACGCATATTGGCCCAAACTCACCAGCTTGTTAAAGACGCCGTACGGGAAAGCCGGCGGCTTGCAGCACAAGGAAAGCGGCCTAGATCAGCTACGGTACTTTCGGCCCTCCAAAGGTCGTCCCTTCCACCGGGCTCACGTTAAAGCACTCCAGAAAGGGAAGAACCCGTCCCTTTTACGGAGAAACCGCTACCCTAATCGGCGCTTAAAACGTCGGCATCATCACGCCAGGGTCTTCAGGACCCCCTATCATCCGATAACCTCCGACGGCAACAAGTTCGGGCTATTGCCTTCGCTGCCTAACAACAGTACAGGGCCGCAACGGCAGGTCCCAGGCACTCCGGAAGCCTCGGGGGACTCCCTCAAGGGCCTCCCCAGGGGCCACCTAACGAACCCCCCGAGCATATTGCTATTCCTTCGGAACTTTCAAAACCTTCGGACTCCTTTTCGGACGACGATACCCCCGAAAATAACGGACGGGCCTCTAAGGACCCCGATTTGCGGGACCTCATCAAAGCCATCCAACAGGGAACTGCTCGCCCGCGTGGGCCGATCCCTACGGCCGTTATTAACCCAGTCCAGCTTAACAAGCCACCTAGTTACGACGGCAAGGACCTGGCTAAATTTAGGCCATGGTGGCTTCGCGTTACCTTTTATATGGAGACCTACGTCGAAAGCTTTCCTAACGATACAGTTAAAATTAATTGGGTCGGGTCCCTACTTACGGAAAACGCACAAGTTTGGCACCATCAACGCCTTCGGTCCCTTCGAAGCGCGCAGCTCGAAGATAACTGGCGGGCTTATTCGGCGGCCCTATAGGAACGCTTCCGGGACGCTACCGAATACCACCGTAACGCCAAAAAGATGAGGGAGCTTAAGTATAAGGGAGATACCGTTCAGTACCTTACTGAACTTCTCGACCTTAATGAAGCGGTGCAATGGTCGGGCGTTATGTTCAGGGAGCACATTTCCCGCACCTTCCCAAAGGAAATTACCAAATTGGTATATTCCCGTTGCGGAGGAGTCCCTGATACGGACGAAGAATTCCTCGCCGCAATCCAGGAAGCCGGCAAAATCCACGAGGTTATGCTCCAGGACCCTGGGCTAACCCCGAAGGATAAGGGGAAAGACGAGCCCGTTTCGACTTCGGAGCGCTCGAACGCGGGCCGTCGCCAAGGCAAGGGCTCCAAGGACAAGAGCCAAAGTCCATCCTCAAGCTCCCGTTCCGGAAAGAAGGCCAACGATAAGGCTGCCAACAAGAAAAGTAACGTTTGGACTACGACCAAACTGGCACTCGAAGGGGTCGAACAACGCGATATCGACGCACGAAAGTTGGCCAAAGCCGACTGCTGGCGCTGTGGAAGAGAAGGGCACCACACGTTGGAATGCTACGCCAAAAAGGACACCAACGGCAAGGAACTTCCTCCTGCACCGGCAAAGACGGCCGGCGCCAAGTCTATCCTTAAACGCCTTGCGACGGACGAACAGGAGGAACAGCCACAGGCTAAAAGGGCCAAAATTGCAGGCCTCGTTTCGGAAGCCCCAAGCGAAACACGAATCTTTGAATTATCAGATTCGGAATCGGACGATAACTGTTGACAACCATCGACTATCGCTGCCAACCGGACCAGAAGGCCCCTAACGGATAGGGAACTTGCAAGGCCGATCCTCCGTATGTATATACGGGCAAAGGGATCGAAGGAGATACCTGTTCGGGTCCTTTTGGACGGAGGCAGCGATACGAAGGTTATTTCGGACAAAATAGCCAAGCAGCTTCCAGGGCATTTGGTTGACAGAGCTATTCCCCGCATTATGACTACCTTTTCAGGGGCGGTCGAACTAAGGGCCGGAAAGCAACTAGTGGTCGACGTTACCTTCCGGCACAAAACGCACTATTTTACGGAAACGTTCGAAGTTAGTCCTACGGATCCAGATTGCGACGTTATCCTACCCTTCGCATGGCAAAGGCAACACCCACCGTTGGGTTTATTGGATCGCGACCTTCGGGATATCCGCATGGATTCGGACAAGTGCCGGAAGTGCAATAAGCCCCGGGCCCGGAAGCCACAGGATTTACGGCCCTTAAAAGGCTTACGCCTTCGGGAGGATATGAAAACGGTCGAACCCGCAGTTATTGCAGCCATTAAGTACAGGCATGGTATTCCTTCCCCTGAGGAAGTGGCCAGAGCAGATTCGGACGGCTTCGAATCGGTACCAGAGGAGTTTAGGGAGTTTTTTCCTATTATGACGGAAGCGGCCGCTACCCGTTTTCCCGATCATTAGCCTTGGGACTACGAAATTCACCTAAAGGAAGGAGCCTAATTAACCTATGGCCCCCTATACCAAATGAGCCAAAGGGAGCTGGACGTTTTAAAACCTTGGCTGGAAAAGCATATGCGAACCGGCAAGGTTAGGCCATGCAAAACTGCCAACAGTTCGCCCCTTATGTTCGCACAAAAGAAAGACCCCCTCGATCCCTTAAGAGTAGTGGTCGACTATAGGGACGTTAACGCCAAAACGATCCCGATTCGGTGCCCCATCCCGCTCATTACGGAGCTCCAGGATCGATTTCGAAATGCCAAATGGATGACGAAGATCGACTTTAAAACCGGGTTTAACCTAATTCGAATGAAAGAAGGCTACGAATGGCTTATAGCTTTTCGTTGCAAGTACGGAGTCTTCGAATTTACGGTTATGCCTATGGGCTTTATTAACGCCCCCGCCACCTTCCAAAGCATGATGAACCATATCTTTATGGACCTTATCGATGCCGGGCTCTTTGTATATTTGGATGACCTTTTGATATACGCCGAGACCAAGGAATAATACGACGATTTGGTAAAGGAGGTGCTTTGCCGCTTTACTAAGCACAATTTGGCCGTGGCCCTTCGCAAATGCGTTTGGGGGGTGCACGAAGTCGAATTCCTTGGTTACATAATAGGACCCAATGGTATCGCAATGTCCAAGGATAAAGTGGACGCTATTGTGCAATGGGAAGCCCCCAAGTGCCTTAAGGATTCCTAATCCTTTATTGGCTTCGCCAACTTTTACAGGAGGTTTATTAAAGGGTTTTTAGGAATTGTTAGGCCTATAACGACGGCCAACGCCTTGCCCAAAAGCTAATGGCGATGGATTCCCGAGATGGACCAGGCCTTCGAGGCTCTTAAGGTCGCTTTCGTTTCGCTTCCGATACTCCGGCATTTCGATCCGTTTTTCCCGGCGCAAGTTGAGGTAGACGTTTTGGACTTTGCCTTTGGAGGGGTACTATCCCAAAGGGACCCCGAAACCAACAAACTGCACCCCGTTGCTTTTTATTCACGCAAAATGTCACCTGCCGAAATCAATTACGAAATTTACGATAAAGAGCTTTTAGCAGTCGTCGATTGTTTCGCTAGGTGGAGGCATTACCTCGAAGGGGCAAAGCACCGGATAGAGGTTTATACGGATCACCGGAACCTCGAATATTTCCTGACGGCCAAAGTCCTTAATCGAAGGCAAGCCAGATGGGCACAACAGCTGGCTGGTTATTGGTTTATGATCAACTACCGGCTAGGAAAGCAAAATGAAAAGGCCGATGTGCTGTCGAGATTACCCTAGCATAAGCCTAAAAAAGGGGGGAGTGAGGATCAGCCGATTACGACGATCTTGTAAGAAAAACATTTCCCAGTAAGAATTTCGGCCCTGGAAGGACAAGGAGATAACCCCATGGAAGAAGTTTTGCCGCAAGGAGCACCTTCTTTCCTCCTATCCCCAGGCCGGCTTTGCAGTATTCCAGTCCTAAAATGGGCTACGGAATTTACTGACAAAGTTAAGCAAGCTGGTATATCGGATTCCGAATACCAGGGCCGCTTCCGGAAGCCCGAAAAGGGTGAAGAAGTAGAGGATGGCCTCCTTTATCATAAGGAAAGACTGTGGGTGCCAACGGAGGCCCTGCAAAAGGAAGTCCTCGAGTCCGAACATGACACAAAAGTCGCTGGACATATGGGTATGGATAAAACCCTCGAGTTAATTACTCGGCACTTTTGGTGGCCTAATATCGAGGCAAAAGTCCGGGAATACGTGAGGGGATGCCTGGAGTGCTAACGCAATAAGGCCCCAAGGCATGCCCCTTTTGGACCCTTACAACCTATGGAGCTGCATTACCAGCCCTGGAAGACGGTGGCTATGGATTTCATTACGGACCTCCCTTTAAGCGATGGGTGCGATTCAATCTGGGTAATGGTAGACCCCTTTACCAAGATGGCGCATTTCGTCCCCCTCAAAATCGAAGGTAAAAAATCGGATAACTTTATCCGCATCTTCGCCAAAGAATACTGGCGACTGCACGGTGTGCCTCTGGATATTATCTCTGATAGAGATTCCAGATTTACGAGCCACTTGTGGAAAGATTTCCTCCGTTTGGTAGGCATTAAGCCAAGAATGAGCACTGCCTTCCATCCCCAAACGGATGGACAAACCGAAAGGCTTAACCAAAGCCTGGAGGCCTACCTTAGGTCTTTCGTAAATTACGAAATGACTAACTGGGTCGAGCTGTTACCTACGGCGGAATTTGCCTATAATAATACATTTTCGGCAAGTACTTCCATTACTCCCTTTTTCGCCAACTACGGGTACCACCCAGCCTCCAATAATCCCCCTCTCCCAGGACGAGTACGCAATCCAGCAAGCCAACTGTACCGGCATTGGATGACCCAGGTGCACGAAGAAGCCAAACGACACCTCGAAAAAGCCCGGGAACGGATGAAGCATTGGGCCGATAAAAAGAGAGGCCCCTCGCCGGTCCTTACCGAAGGACAGTTCGTTATGTTGAACGCCCGGCATATAAAGACCCGTCGCCCCGCCAAGAAACTCGATGCCAAAATGCTCGGGCCCTTCCGGATCTTTAAGGTTATTTTTTTTACGGCGGTACGATTGGCCCTGCCTAAAACCTGGAAAATCCATAACGCTTTCCACGTATCCCTCATCGAACCCTACCGCTCTGGCATTCAGGCACGACCTGACCCTGACCAGGTATTGCGGGAGGCCCTTTCGGTTATAGGAGATTTCGTTGTAGAGAAAGTTATGGATTCCATGGATACAAGCGGGAAAGTTCGTTACCTTGTCCAGTGGGAGGATTACCCACGCAAAAAGGATTGGACGTGGGAACTTTGGGAGCATTTCGATACCGACGGATCTAAGCAGCACGTTATGGCTTTTCATCGGCTTAACCCCGACAAGCCTA